>JAJLZY010000221.1:0-19845 GCA_030564885.1 Metschnikowia kofuensis (nom. inval.)
ACTTTCGTTCCATCTGCGCTTTCCACCACCACTGACAACCCTCCAATGTAAGCCTTGTTCTCGCTATTGAGTGACAAATATTTGTCTTCATAAACTTGGTAAGTGTTCTCCCTAATGAGCGCGCCATGTTTTCCCGAGAGGTCACCGACTTCCATGTCAGCTGGGTCGGAAGCATGCTTTTGCCCATCATAAGGGTTGAAATCCCCTTCTGCAGAGCCGCAATCTGCCCCTTCAGGAACCGCATGTTGATGAATTTGGTATTGAAAAGGCCCCTTTTCCTCAACTAGCTCCGCAGCAATACCGACAGAAACATAGCCGTCAACAGAATAAAAGAAGAGTCCTCCGTAAAAGATGCTCGAGTTGAGTGTAACACCATACATCACGTCTAAAGGCGAGTCCTTTGATTCAGGCGCTGCATGTGCAAAGACACACGCCGAAAAAGCAATAAGCAGAATCAAAAGTGTGGAATGCATCTCGACAAGATATCCAGGGGTGTTCAAAATGGAATTGATGTCCGGGTATAACAGAAGGCTTATTCGAGATATTTCAACCCATTTATATAGAAAAAGGGGTCAGAATAATTGCTCGTCGCTTCAGGAGCATCCTATTGGCGCTGTTCCCATCTAGTTCTCCCACAAAGCACAACATCCTCAGTCAAAGGTTCATTACGTGTAAATGAAATACAAATTGGGGTGGAGATGTAATTTTGTGTGCAGAGAATAGCCAATTTTGCAACGTTGCACTTTTTGATATTTGATTCTCGTCTTTGACACCCCGTATCAAACATTTTTTGCGCAGTCGCAGTGCGTACTCAATAGCGAGCCATCGAATGCTGATGAAGAAAGATTTTCTAGTAAATGCATGGATTTTGTCGTCGCACACGCACGTAACAATGGACTTAAAAGACTTGGGTAAATCGTCAAATCATCGAAAGTAGACCTTCGAGCTTGTCTTGCGCTTCGACCCCATTCGGCCTTCGGGTGCATTCGCAATCTTAGATTCTGTTGAAGGTTGCTCAATCCCAGTGTTCACCGACTCTGTGTGGTGAGCTGCATGAGGAAAATACACCACGTTGATTGGTGGGAGATAGTAAACATTCAGGATGTGGAAATAATGATATTTGCCACTCTTTTTCTGGCTCAAGGATTCAAGAATTTTTCGTAAATCTGTGCCTCCGGGCGCCTGCATCAGACGGGAGTCTTCTGCTTGCTTAAGCTCATGCTTGCCGTCGTCGTTATCCTCCTCACTCGAAACTGGCTCACTTTTCTTGCTGATTATTTCAGAATCAGCATTTTCCTCCTTTGTCTTCAAGGCGGGGGAGGGTAATTCGTGTTTTGAGGCCAGATCTGCACTCGTACCTAGAGAGGTGCTCGGAACAGTCTCAGCGGAGGGAATATTGCTCGATGTTCTAGACTCTTGGCCTGCAAGGTCGTGCGCAAGTAAAGGTACAGCGAGAGCCGAGTAATCGTAGCTAGCCGTGGCGCCTGGCGATTTTGCCTTTATTAGAATATCATGTTTTGAGTGATAAAAGGATGGATTGCGGCCTCTCACAATGATTGGGTTGCTGGCTAGCTCTTCGATCACATGGGTGCATGATGATGTCTCAGCATAAACACGAACGAGAAACCGATAGTACGTCTGAAAGACAAGGTTAGTGCTATTTGCAGTGGCGCTTTTAAACTGCAATTTCTTGACTTTCCAGAACGATTCTTGTTTGCAATCGGCTATCTCCACGACATGTGTGGGGCCAATGAGTTCGATTTGCGAGCTTTCTGTAGACTTGCGTGGATCCTTGCTGTCCACGTCATGCTCATTATTGAGAAGCGCCACCGGCTCAGGGTCCTCTTTATCGGTGATAGCGCTGACTTCGACGCGCAACCTGAGGATTTGCTCGCCTTCAATCGTCATGGTGCTTGTTGGTGAATCGATAGATAAGTGGAGATGCAAGTTGATGAAGTTCCGCCGGTAGCAAGAGATCACCTGCGGCTGGTACATATGGTTCTGATCCACTGCTCCCGACGACAAGTAGATATAATTGTAATTGTCCTGATCGTTTGATAGTAAGCGGCCGTTTAGAAATCCACGAAGAAGAAAGTTCACTTGGCCTGACCCAGAGCTCACTACGGGCTTTTTGCTTTCAGGCGAAAGCTTCTTCAAATCAACAAGCTGGTCAAGCGAAACGTCAGAGTAGTCGACGGAGATGGGAGGAGCTGTCAGACAGCCCACGGGCTGTTTCGAACGGACGGACCTAGACGATTTGCCCGATTTTGAGCGAGAGCCCGAATCAGCCTCACTTCTTGTCTCAAAAAAGTCTTTGGTCCCGCGGCTCGCGGGCCACGCGCCATTGTATATCTCCGTGGCATACAGATCCACAGAGGTGGGTCCACATCCTGGATAATAGAGGCCCGGCTGCGGCGTGACCCAGCTTTTATTGAACACATTTGCGTCACCACCAGTGTTCCATAAGCTGCCATCATATTGCACGTGGGAGGGCGCAAACGTCTGCTGATAATGGCCCATCTGGAACTGGCGCAGTCTTTGGTTCTGCGTCGGAGCTGGATCCAGCGTCAAGAGGTCCGCATAGTGCAGCATGTGACCCATGTCGAGGCTCAGAAACGGCAGAAGGCAGTGGCTGATGCCACCAGAGGCGTTTGTGGTCAGATCCGTGGGGAAAGCATTGTTTGCCTGGACATTCTGGTGTGGGGTCACGTGACCGGCGGACCCGGGTCTGTCGCCCGTGCTATGTGTATTTAGGCCCGCGCGCTTGTGGCCTGCATCGTACTCCACCGACTCGTGGCGGCCGCCGTAACTCACATAGCCGCTGCCGTTCCGGGCAAAAGCCGCCGGCGCCATGTTCAGCCCACTCAAGTAGCTTGACAACGGCAGCGCCACGTGTGCCAGAATACCCGCTGGCGCAGATATACCCGCCGGTGCCAGAATACCAGCCAGTGCCAGAATAGCCGCCGGTGCCGTGCGTAGCAGTGCTGCATCCGGGGCAGGAGCCGAGGCGGTCACGTGACCCGCCGCTTTCTGCAGCGGCAGCTCGAGGTACTGGTTCATCTCGGAGAACGCCGAGGGATAGTAATTCTGGTCCGTGTCGCCCGCGGCAGCCGGCTGTGGCGCCTCGAGAAATCGAAGGAGGCTCATGCCAGAGCTCGAAGTGCTTCCTTCGGGCGAGCCGTGGTGCTGGAGAGCCGAGGCACGTGACCCGCTGGCCCCATGCTTGGCCGGTTCCTGCAACAGGTCGAGGCGGTTTAGTAGGTCCGGGAGAAAGAGCGTGGCGAAGTCGTCCATCTGTTGCTTATCGCTCATGGCCAGGTTTTGGATGCGAGGTTTTGGATGCGAGGTTTTGAGACGCCAGGTTTTTGAGATGCCAGGTTTTTGAGATGCTCGTGTTTGGCGTGGCGTGGGTTAAATGGCAAGTGAAAGTTTTATATAGGGCGAGAGCTGGAGAAAACCGAGTAGGCTCAAGGCTGTGCGCGCTGTATAATCAGTGCTGTATAGTGAATGATGTGTAATTGGTGCTGTATACTTAGTGCTGTATACTTAGTGCTGTATACTTAGTGCTGTATAGTTGGTGCTGTATAGTCAGTCTTGGATAGAGTCTGGACTTGAGGGATCGCATCATCTGTTAGATCAGCAGTGAGCACCATAGCCGGGCAATTGCGGGGGCGCGCGGGGGGTGCGGGACTGTGTGCAGTCCCCGTGTAATCCACAGACCAGGCCGTACCGGGAGGGCTTTTGACAAGGGTGCCTGGTATTTAAAGGCTCGTTGGATGGGCTTGAGTAATAAGGCTCGTTGTCTTTGAAAGGGCTCGGCTCATAATTCGAGGCTGTGTCAGAGCCGCGGCCGGTGCATGCGAGGTCTTTTCTTATTTATTTTTCTTTTATTTCTGAGGTAGGTGATAAATCGTGCCTTCCTGTGTTATCTCAATTTTTGATCCTCATAATTATCCGTCAATCTCTCTCTTGACTTCTTCATCAGGATCTAGCATTTTCAATGTTTTAATTTTTCTGCTCTCCTATTGGGTCTTTTTGAGTTCTTTTTTTTTTTTCGTGTTTTTTTTCTGATTCGGACCAGTGTTGATTTCAACACTTATAGGCTTCACAGAAATGGGGCCATGATATGGAGTCAGGCAGTGGATATCAAGTTGGAGTATTGAAGCAGATTTTTTTATTATGACACGGACTGTTGAAATGAGTAGATGGTATGAATAGATGGTATGAATAGATGGTATGAATAGATGGTATGAATAGATGGTATGAATAGATGGTATGAATAGATGGTATGAATAGATGGTATGAATAGATGGTATGAATAGATGATATGAATAGATTATATGAATAGATGATATGACCAGATGAATCGATTGATGATTTGAATACGATTGATAATATGAAATGATGAAATGGAGTATCGCAAGACGCTAGTGATAATATTCTGGGTATGGGCGTGCGGTCGTAGTTCTGAGCTCGAGCAATCAAAAGAAGAAGCAAGATTAAATGGCCGCCAAATTGTTGATTCTCGGCAAATGAGCGGACTTTTATAGTTTGACTGCTTAAAGATTGCCTCATTTAATTACATCCTCTGCCCTCTTCTTTTCCTCTTTATGTATTCTTTTTATGATCGGGCGTCACTCCAAACTCTAAGGTCAAACTCACCTAGTGACGCCACTCCTTTCAGTTACTCCTCATGTTGCTCATACGTGGCATGGACCTACCCTCCCTGGTTGTGAAAACGGCGAGACTAAATTCAGCAAAAGCCTCCCTTTTTAATTTGGCCCTTCGAAACTTGCTCAATTCATCTCGGAATTATTCTTGGCAGATCTTGCCCCAAATTAGCCGCCGCCACCAGTGGAATCTTTCCCGTATTGTAACGTGACAAGACAATCACTTGCACTTCCTACATGTGCGACGGTTCACAGGTAGTGGCAAGATAAAAAGTGGTACTTTATATCAGCTGATAGTCACATATCACACATCTAGCCAGAACCTACGTTTAGACTGTCTACGCCTCTGCAACAATCAGGTGGTATAGTGTTGCATCTAACTGCGGGACCAAGCTAGTGGAAAGAAAGCAGACTATACGCAGAATTCCGGCTAATTTGGACAATATGTAAATTTTGAGTTTGGACAAGTGCGCTAATCTTTGGCCTAGTTGAGTAACCTCCCAATTCGAGAACAACCGGGCAAAGCTATTCCCGAAAAATAGAGGGGAGAGGGTAAGAGAGAAGAACCAAAGTGATGGTTTTGAGGAAGCAAAAATGATTCAATTTATCGAGTCAATGGAGGACTCACAGTTGTCTTCACTCAAATTTCAAGCCATAGCAATCTTCTTGTAGATGAAATTCCCAATCAATCATCAGGAGGTACGATAGATGAGTCGCGTTTTAATTGAGTGGAGCGAAAATGGTCAGTTCAGTTGGAGCCTCAATCTTTTCTTTCTTTTTTCCATTATCAAGATTCATTATATTTCAAGAGACAGAAGAGATACTTAAAGTGTACACTCACCAAAAAACACTTTTGCGCTAAAAATCCGAAGTTTCTTGCCTTCAAGCAATATATCAATTGCATTTATATTTCACTTTTGCCTAGACTAAACGTCGCAGTCTTTTGTACTAGACTAGGAATTTCCAGCATCGAAACTCGGCCTAAGACCCTCACTCAGTGAATTTCTCAGCATGACGTCTCTCGACCCTCGGCTGGGCCTGGATCTTTCTCATTGGGTCTGGATTGGCCCAGCTGGTCGAGGCTAATACATCCATTACTCAGCCACAAATTACAAAGTTTACAAAACCGAAAAAAGATAAAATTGAAAAAGAGATTTTACTTGCCAAATATTCATGTTTTCCGCTATTGATGTGAGCAGAGGAGAAATAACATGGGATGAAATACTCAAAAATTCATCAAGTGAACCACAGATTTCAGAAATTGAAGAATTTGATGTTTGCAAATGCATATACGAAGATTTGAATCTTCCCAAAATGTACCAGGAAAATTATCATTTATAAACAACAAGTGGATATAGAAGGAGGTTGCTCTTTATTGACATTCGTCATCTAATTTTCGTTGGCACATTCGCAAGAATACTTAACACGATATTCTCCCGATGATGAATTGAGCCTGGGTTAGAGCCTGAGTTAAGGTCCGGCCCATGTCAACAAGCATTTCGATGTGAGTTCAGAATGTTATGCTATGTCTCAGGCCAGCGGTTGTATACTATAGTAAAAATATGAAAAAATAGGGGAAATAAGGATGACCAATCATAGGAGACGAAAATGAGACTTCTTTTGTTTGAAGTCTTGCCATCCGGAGACACACAGCACAGAGCCAAAGTAAGGCCAGGAATGAAAAGTCTATATACAAGTATGAGCATTCTGATCCTAGTCCTCTATAAAGTATGGTCCAAATGCATCTCGGCGACCAGCCAATTCGACTTTGGGGGTCCTCGCAACTCATATTTCGGCCCTCTCTCAATCGACCTAGTTGGTCATGTCACGTGCCACCCTAGAAATGCACTTTTTTTCACGAGACAGAACATTTTAGAGTAAAATTGTGAGGAAGTGAACAGGACTAGCCTGTTGTTAGTGATATAGCGATCTTCACGAGTAAGTGATAATATATTTATACTTTAGTGACAGATTACTATTAATATCACTAATAATATTGGCTCCAACAGTGACCACTGCGATGATATTCAATTCAATTGGCGATCACCATATCATGTATAATCACTATTTTGTTAGTATATGTGAGGAGCGTAAAAAGAGATATAGGAGTGCTCAAATCGATTGGCATTGACGAGCTATACGCATTATTTCATCGACAAGCTGACACAGTATGTACACGCTTTTATCGCTCCTCCGCCGTCGCGTGTCTCTAATTCTTTCTCTCTTCCCATAACGAGCGCTGAGAATTTAAACCAAAATGGGTCATATCGAACAGCCCATGAAAATTTGCCGAATATGTATAAAAGTTTTTATATATTGATCACGTATAGATCGAAAATCTGTCGACCCATATTTCGAGATATGGGGAAAGGAAGCGGGGTAGTACTACGTGATTGGTCCCAACCATCTCCAAACACGTGATTGTGGGATCCTATCTTTACAAAAATTCCAATTTTTACTTAAACTTTCTTCAGCTCTGATTTTGACGTGTTTGCCAAGAATTTAAATGGTGACACACGGCAGAACGGCACTGCGCGGTGAGCGACACCAGTGTTGTTAGCGATTTGTATAATCCGCGCCAGAATTCTACTATGAATTACTAAGCTCCTTACTAAGGACTTTCGTTCTCGTTATAACTATGAAAAATTTTCCTGTTTACTTCACCATATAATTAACGAGTAGTATAGTGTCTGAGGAAACTTTATTGAATGCGTGTTCTTTCCCCTCTTTCTTGATAATTGCCTTCGTGGGCCAGGTTTGTTCCTAAGTATTCCCAGCGCGTGGTTGTATCAATTCAGTTGCCATCGAGGTGTGGTTCAACATTGCGTGACCAATTCTCTACTCCAAGAGAACACTAGAATTCCGCGTTTGACCAACGATGTGAGGGGGCCCAAACGGCTTAAATTTCATGCGCCAACGTTAGTGAAGGTGGTGAAAGTACTTGAAGCCCTAAAGTGATTTGTTTATACCTTTCGAGACTCCAGTATAGAAGCTTTAGAGCTTATTTGGACCTTATCTTACCAAATAGCTCTGTCCAAAAATCTCTTCAAGACTAGGCCTTGAGGGTCATTGGTTCCAACCATTATAATATTCTGTCACATCGAGGTTGAAGTTTTCTGCGAGCAGGCTTCATGAGTGTTATTTGGATCCTTTGAGCGATTCTCAGTTTTTTCAGCAGGTGATATGAGAGTATCTTAATAATCATTATATTTTATCGCTCCCGAAAATAATCTTTCTAGGAAAAAGGGGGGAATACGATCACAAGAATCTGGAATTGTTTACATCCAAGGACTATCAAAACGTAGGCAATCCTTTGAAGCCCCTTGTAATTGGCTTGATCTTGTAGCGCTCGATTCCTAATGAATTGAATTTGTCGCACTTGTCGACGAGAAGAGCACGATACAAATGTCTGTCATAAGCGGGTGTGCATTTCGGACGAAGGCGAGACCGGTATATGAAGGGAGTCAATTTTGACGACATTGTGAGTAGAAGTGACGAAAAGGATATAGTCCGTTTTCTTTCTTATTCAACATTTTATTTGAGTTTATCTCGAGACTTCGAGTTTGAAAGATTGAGGCAGACATGGTCTCCCTCATCTGCTTAGAGAAGCTGAAGCCACCTTCTTGTGCTATCTTTTGTTGTCCAATGACTCATTCTCGAAGCTCTGACAGAATTTTCTGAGTTCAAAGCACCCTCCAGAACAGACTAATTCAATCTAAGAACCAAGACCTCTTTAAGACTTGTCAAATGACCCAGGGAACACGTTTCTAAGAATCCTGTCCACTATAGTAGACATAGTAACTACTACCTTCACTGAAATACTCGTCGTTAATACTATGAAAAATCCTAATTATATGCATTGTTATAAGTAATATCTGTAATTTACTGAGGATATCGCAACACTGAGCGACACTATCCGTAATTAGTAGTCATTGTCACAAGCTGAAGCCGACAGACTATGAGCGGCCATTAAGTCACGCAAGTACTCTCACATCGAAATTTTATATTTGGGTTCCTAATTTTTGATTTTTCTCTTTTTTTTTTCATATCTCTTTTTTCTTGTTATTTCATTCAAAGTGTCCAGCAAACCCATCAATCATCGTTGGCAAGACTCTCCTGCTTCGCTTGGAGCATGACAAGTGCCGGCACGTGACGAGACCCAAGCGCATATTGTCTGTGTGCAACTCCCTGATGATTTTGATAATTTCCAAATCCCGAATGTCGCCGTGTGGTTGTGTATCCGAGTTTGACTGCTTACAAGACCAGCCAATCAAAGGCCTCGACTGTGTCTGAAATAACCAATATCGGCAGTCAGATCGCGGGTGCTTTAAAATCGGCAGGACAACGCCAAGAAATTGTTTTAACTTATGCAGTGTTGGCCGGCAAACAGGCAAGAATTCCCGACTTCGGCCCTACTGGTTGCAGCCCCTGCTGCCAGTGCCGAATTTCCTGTACTGAAAGCAGAGTGAAGTTTCTTTTCCAAGGACTTGGGATTTCTAGAAAGCTCGCTTCAGGCTGGGTGCAGAACAGAATAAAGCCTTTATTGGTCTTAAAGAAGTGTCGGCCCGCAATTACTTATATTGAAGTAAAAAGTGACACATCGTAAATCCAGCGATCCAAATCTTATCAAACGCATCAATGGCAGACTTTTGCGTTGAAAATTTTTCTTGGTTGAATTTTTCTTGGCATTGCCAAGAAAATATGCATGTCGCCGTTCGGACTCCTGAAATGTCGCAAGTGACTTAAGTCCGCGGAAGGCAGAAAGAGATGGCCAAAAGGTCTAGAGTCAGATCTATGAATCTCGGTTCTTCATGCTGGGATGCTTTAAAACTATGAGAGCAGCTCAGAAAGCATTTGTTTATTCTAAGTAACCCTATAAATTGGCCTTTCGGGATAGTACTATCATACCCATGACAACCACGTCGTGCGTTACCCGTTGAGCCGCATCCCCCAAATAGGGCGGTCATACCAACAGAGTCGTGCACATAGTACCACATGCAGGTCCGCCGCATTACGAATAGATTATCTTTTGCCATCTCATGTGAAGACCATACATCACTCACGCCGTATATAAATAGTCGTAAAGGATCCTCCCTTATCATCGTAGACCCTCTTAACTACCACTCTTTTCTAGTTCTAGTCTTAGCATCGATCAGCTCACATCGCTTCAGATCTTTGTGGATTTCGATCTGGGCCTCACCAATAAACTAGCACAAGATGGTAGACGTTTTCAACGTACAGATTTTCTTTGTTGTTTTCAGAGAGTCCTTGGAAGCCGTCGTTGTGGTGTCTGTGCTTTTGGCCTTTTTGAAACAAGGTCTTGGCGGAGCCACCGACGACCCAGTGGTGTACAAGCGATTACGAAAACAGATCTGGCTAGGGTCGGCGCTAGGTCTTATCATCTGTTTGTGCATTGGATGTGCTTTTATTGCCGTGTTCTACACTTTGAAAAACGATGTGTGGTCCAAGTCTGAGGACTTGTGGGAAGGTATTTTCTGTCTCATTGCCACGATCATGATCACGTTCATGGGTCTTGCCATGTTGCGTATCAACAAGATGAGAGAGAAATGGAGAGTCAAGTTGGCCCAGGCGTTGGTCAAGAAGCCGGAGAACTCTACCAAAAGATGGCTTGGCTTTGGCCACTACACCAAGAAATACGCCATGTTCATCTTGCCCTTCATCACAGTGTTGAGAGAAGGCTTAGAGGCGGTTGTTTTCGTTGGGGGAGTGGGACTCAGTTCGCCAGCCTCGTCCTTCCCAATTCCCGTGATCTGTGGCTTGATAGCAGGTATTCTCGTCGGTGTGGCCATGTACTACTCCGGAGCAAACTTCTCCTTGCAGATCTTCTTGATTGTGTCCACTTGCATCTTGTACTTGATTTCGGCCGGTTTGTTCTCGAGAGCCATCTGGTTCTTTGAGACCTACGTGTTCAACCAGGCGACTGGTGGAGACGCGTCGGAAAACGGGTCGGGTCCAGGTACTTACAACATCAAGAAGTCTGTGTGGCACGTGAACTGCTGCAACCCCGAAACCGACAACGGATGGGATGTGTTCAACTCGTTGTTGGGCTGGCAAAACTCTGCGACCTACGGGTCGGTGATCTCCTACAACATGTACTGGCTTTTCATCATTGTCACTGTTCTTTTGATGGGCTACGAGGAAAAGAACGGGCACTTGCCTTTCCTCAAGAACGTCACCTTGAGATCTTTGAACCCAATGTACCACATCAAGGGCAAGAAGAAGAACGAGTTGTCGCAGGCCGAGAGAGAGGCTTTGTTTGAGAAGGTCAAGAAGCAGAAAATCGAGGACGGAGACCGCTCGAGTGAGTCGATCCTCAACAAGGAGAAGACCTCTTTGTAAAGAGGCGATCTCGGACAGATTGAATGTCAATCACCAGTCGGGTTTACCACACTTGCCACTTCTGTGCTCATTTAAACATACACACACACACACACACACACACACACACACGAATAAGCACAGACGAATGACAAGTCCGGTACGCTCCTCTGGTCTCATGTTATATAGATGATTTGGTCGAGCCGTTAGAGTTTGATTTTTTATATGGGGGTAGGTTTAATATTATTTTCAAGGGTTATTTTCAACTTGCAAGCTATTGGTTCGAAAAGACCAGCTTTACGTAGCATTAAAGAGGATGATTAAATGGGAGACGTAAGCGGGCAGTCTCAAAATACTAGCATCTGGAATTAGGTGTGTGGCCAATCAGAAGGTCGGCACTTTTAGAACAAAACATCCGCTCAAAAATCAAACACTTTGAATAACATCCTACTTGATTATATTGATGTTTTTTATGGGGGTGAAAGTTTTTAATGAGAATATTGTTTGCCTTTTGCAAGCGGCACTGGAGGCTCGCGTTGCACCACAATGCCCATAAATCAAAAGAAAGGTCACTCTTTGAATAACCCGTAGATTATTATATTGGGTTTATCGAAAACTGGAATGCACAAAAGTACAGAGGAATCGTAAATATTCATAGGGGTAAATCAATAACCACACTATCCCACCAAAACTAAGATCAACTCGATTCAAAAATACGGGAAACGAGATAAGGTGCAAGAGAGGGTGCAAAATCAGTACTATCGGAAACTTCAGCCATGAGCTGTCATATCTTGCAACAACAACAAATAAATCTACTTTTCGTTCTCCCCCAAACTATTCGAAATAGAAACCTTGCAGTTCAAATATTTTTCACAATGCAACAATACCGAATTCATCAAAACTCCGCACAGCCACGCACACCGCTTGCCCTCAGATCAATAAGCACTACTCGATTGAGATGTTTTGGGGGTAAGCACTGCCCCTCTAAATATTGTAAAACTTACACTTTCCATGTACAGATGACAGTAAGTTTTTCTCTTTTTTTTAAGCGTTTCTCGGATCCGAGCTTCCAAGTACTATTCAACTCACTATACATTGACTTGTCTCCCAAGCCTCAGATTGTATGACAGTAGCGCTGACCATCCCTGAGCAGGTTTTCCTAAAGTATCGTTAATCATCTAGCACATACCTAGTCATCAACGAAAGAAACAAAGATCCTGAAATTTCAGAAGAATCCTCAATCTCGTATCATCTTTGTCATAGATCAGTCTGAAAGTGTTTCCTCACGCTTCCAGAGTGGGCCATGGTCGATGTTTTCAACGTTCAAATATTTTTTGTGGTACTCCGTGAAGCCTTAGAGGCCGTGGTTGTCATTTCTGTGCTTTTGGCGTTTCTTAAGCAAGGTCTTGGCGGCGCCACAGAGGACCCAGTCGTCTATAAAAAATTACGGAAACAGATCTGGCTTGGGGCCGGGGTCGGCTTGTTCATGTGCATTTGCATCGGCTGTGCGTTTATTGCAGTCTTCTACACC
This sequence comes from Metschnikowia kofuensis (nom. inval.), assembly GCA_030564885.1. Classification (NCBI taxonomy): domain Eukaryota; kingdom Fungi; phylum Ascomycota; class Pichiomycetes; order Serinales; family Metschnikowiaceae; genus Metschnikowia; species Metschnikowia kofuensis (nom. inval.). The sequence goes on from JAJLZY010000221.1 coordinate 12,541, forward strand.
TTGAAAAACGACGTCTGGTCGAAGTCCGAGGACCTCTGGGAAGGTGTGTTCTGCCTTATTGCAGCCACCATGATCACATTCATGGGTCTTGCCATGTTGCGAGTCAACAAAATGAAAGAAAAGTGGCGAATCAAATTGGCCAAAGCTCTTGTCAAGACTCCCAAGGGCCTGAGAAAATGGCTTGGTTTTGCCCATTACACAAAGAAATACGCCTTGTTTGTCATCCCATTTATTACAGTGCTTCGAGAGGGTCTAGAAGCTGTTGTGTTTGTAGGAGGCGTGGGCTTGACGTCTCCAGCCACATCTTTCCCGCTTCCAGTTGTGTGTGGCTTGGTGGTGGGTGCCATAGTTGGTCTTCTCATGTACTATACGGGCGCAAAGTTCTCCCTCCAGATCTTTTTGATAATCTCCACGTGCATTCTATACTTGATTTCAGCGGGTCTTTTCTCGCGGGCAGTATGGTTCTTTGAATCGTATGTGTTCAACCAAAAAACAGGAGGCGACGCCGCCGAAAACGGGTCTGGGGCCGGCACCTACGATATCACAAAGTCTGTGTGGCATGTGAATTGTTGCAATCCCTTGAAAGATAACGGATGGGACATTTTCAATGCTCTTCTAGGATGGCAAAATTCCGCTACGTACGGATCAGTGTTGTCCTACAACCTCTACTGGATGATGATTATAGTGCTTGTTCTTCTCATGACCAACGAGGAAAGACACGGCCATCTTCCGTTTTTCCAGAATGTCACACTCGTGGCGCTCAACCCGATGTATCATATCAAGGGCAAAAAGAAGGACAAAATGACGCCTGCCGAGCGAGTTGCGCTTTTCCAAAGCGTCAAGAATCTGAATGGCAGAGAGTTGGAGACGTCGAGTGAATATCTTATGGAGATGAGTGACATGTCGAGGCTTCTGGAGACTACACGAAACGATCGGCTCGACCATCGATCTGCTTTTAGGTTATGAACTAGTGGTCCATAGAAAGTGATTGAGACTTTGCCTCGTGAAAAATTGGGAAAATGGGTTTCGACTGTCTCAAAAAATTCCATGTATTCAAAATCAAAATAGTTCAAGCCGAGTTAGATTCCTTAAGATACAAAGATGAGGGTTTCGGTCTGCTATCCAGCTTTTACTGTTCGAGTGTCTTCATTTTAATCATCAAAGTAGAGTCCAATCAGCTCCATAGTGATTCTACAACTTGTAGCTTTGTCCAATATTTAAACCCTCATTGCTGAAACAATAAACTCAAAATAATTCTCATGAAGCTGCGTTCCTCTTTTTCTGCTATTTTTCTTCTCAATTTTCCGAGTCCCTCACATCAATAAATCTAACGGTGCATTCTCTATTAAATTGACACGCTAGAACAAAGTCAGAGGTTCTTCAGAGGTCCTTCTCTAAAACATTTGCGCAAAAACTCTGTCATATCTTAGCGGGTAATTTAAACTCTTCGGTCAAGTGGCAAACTAGCTGCCTCGATTGCGCTTATCTTGGAGGCGGTTTGATAATTTACCCTTTATCGTAGCATCCCCAATATCCTGGAGTCCTTGCCGCGCGCACCTTCCGTTCCAGGACCGGCTCGTATCTCGTGCTCCGTAAACGGCGCGAACGGCGCGAAAGCGCAAAACCGATGACTCTAAGGTAAAAAGCCTCGGTGAGAGCGCAATTCATATCTTCTATCTGCTTCCATTGCCTACCATTCCTGGGGAAATTTTCCGCAATTGAGAGCAGATTCTACGCCCTTGTATCCTTAAAAGCTGCAGAAAAAAACATCTACTTAAAAAATCATATAATTTATTTTCAATCATGGTGAAACAGGCCCCTTTTGCAGTCGAGCAGTTTATGGATAAACATGAGACCAACATTGTCTACAACATGGGCGAAACCTGCGTGGACTCATTGACTATCCCAGAAATAGTCGGGGCGGACAAATCGGCATGTGGCAAAGTCGCCGAGGAACTTTTGGGCAAAAAACTCACCTACGGCCACATCAAAGGGTCCCCTGAACTCCGTTCGGCCATAGCTTCTTTGTATGACGGTTCCGGCGTCTCTGAAGAGGACGTGGTGGTGACCAATGGCGCAATTGCAGCCAACTTTCTTGCATTTTATACTCTTGTCAACCCGCTGGAGCATGTCATTGTCGTGGCACCAAGCTACCAGCAACTCTCGTCGGTTCCTGAGATGTTTGGGGCAAAAGTCGACATGTACCATATCAAGGCAGAGGATCAGTACAAGCCCAATCTCGACGAGTTGCGCAAGATGATATCCGGAAACAAGACCCGGCTTTTGGTCATCAACAACCCAAACAACCCTTCAGGTTTTGTATGGGAGAACGACACACTTGGCGAAATCGTCGCTATTTGCAAGGAACACGATGTTACGATCATGTGTGACGAGGTCTACCGGCCACTCTACCATTTCCAGACCCTGGAGCCGGTCAAATCGATTGTGGATTTCGGATATGACAAGGCGATTTCCACAGGATCGATGTCGAAGGCGTTTTCGCTCGCTGGGTTGCGGGTCGGATGGATTGTTACCAAGAATAAGGACTATATCGCCGGATTTTGGGAAAAAAGAGACTATAACACCATCTCCGTCCTGATTCTTGACGACTACGTTGCTTCTGTAGCTCTCAGAAACGTCGACTCAATTCTAGAGAGAAACCACAAAATCTGTGAGACAAACTTGGCATTATTGCAGAGGTTTATAGATGACCATAGCGACAAGGTGTCGTGGGTCCGGCCGCGTGGAGGCTCGACTTGCTTTATTCGTCTCAATATCCAGGGCTCTAGTTTGGAGTTTGCCGAGAAGTTGGTCGAGAAACACAGCACTTTGGTTGTTCCAGGCGAAGTGTTTGATATGCCCGGATGGCTTCGGCTTGGCTTTGGAAACTCGACAAAGGATATTGAGGGAGGGCTTGAGAGACTTCATGAATTGCTCAAGGAATTCTAAGAGTGTATTATTTATTTGAGTGATATGAACAAGAGTGAGTTTGACTTGGGGAAGGAAAAGCGAAATGAGGTTCCCACCAAGTGTAGACGAAACGATTTATTCACTTTCGTGTCTAAGGTATTGAAAATAAGGTATTCGGAAGCAAAGCGTAGTTGCCCTCGGTCTGCTAGGAGTGCAAAAGAGCTTATTGCTCTTTAGCTATGCACACGCTTTTGTCTTCAAGGGCTAAACTGTAGGCTTCGCTTTCACTTTCACGAATGTACTGCCTAGTTATACATGCTTCAAGTGTGATATAATTTGAGTAGCACGTCCTAGAAATCAATACAGCCCCTTGACACAGCTAACACTATTCCATCTATAACATGAGACTAAAAGAGATGAGAAATGATGGCCCCAGATTGGCAGGGCATGGAAGGGGCTAGACTAGTCAGCCCCAATTCCACCTTTTGAGGCCTTTAAGAGGAGACCACTAAACCTCTCTGATTTAAAAGCACTTGGTGAAATAAACATACATTATAAGAGGTAGTTGAGCTCTTATGAAGTTGACCTCGGTAGTTGCATGTCTCGAATTATTCTGAAAAAAGGTATATAAGCACAGACAAAGACTCATTTATTGAACTAAGCAGGGGTAAGAAGAAATGCTTAATAAATCTGAGGCGGGTTTTTATTTAAATTCTCCTCTCAAAATATTTCTTTCGAGGTCTAGGTAAGAAAAGTCAATTGGTGCTTTTCAAGCAGAGAAGTGAATTTGATCTACAATACGATAAGCTCTTGGGTGAACGAAATGTGGGAGATACATAACATCAAATCCTCATATAATTTATAACCCTCCTTCTTTTAACCGATTGTCATGAATCCCAATACAAAGTGTGTTGCAAAAAATCCGGCTCTGCTCGGTTTAGTAGAATTGGCATTACTAAGACTTTTGCACCTGGAACACTCGCACCCACCGAATCTTAGGTCTTGTTCACTGCTTACTAACTCACTTACAATAGTTGTTACATTCTGAAAACTCTTGGAAAATAAAGAAGATTCAAATGCTTTGGGCTTCCCTAGATCTCTAGTCTTTCTCAAGTTCATTCTCTAGTTTTTTATTATAGTAGTCCACACTGTATTTATTGGCGTATAGACTTACTTAAACTAAACACCTTCAGATGCCTGGCCCTGTCGCGCCAACATGAGGTGCGAAAAAGTCTCACTCAAATACACCCAGAATCGCCACTAGATCCATATAGTGCCAGAGTATTCGCCACACACGACCTGAAATCGTCGTTTCCGACTCTTAATGTTTCGATACCAGACTTCTCGAGCCGTCATGCGGGCGTCTAGGCTTCGTGCGATGCGGAACTTGGCCACACAGCCGTCACAAGCAGAGCTTCTAAGCAAGTACCCAATCGGACTTTCAGTACATGGATTCTCCATTGAAGATGTCCAGCCTGTGCCCGAATTCTCGCTCGTGGCTGTGAAATTGAAACACGCGCGCACGGGGCTGCAGCACCTCCATTTGGACTCGCCGTCCGACAAAAACAACGTGTTTTCGGTGGCGTTCAAGACAAACCCGCCAGATGCAACGGGAGTGCCGCATATTTTGGAGCACACCACTCTCTGTGGCTCGTACAAGTACCCCGTGAGAGACCCGTTCTTCAAGATGCTCAACCGGTCGCTCAGCAACTTCATGAACGCCATGACGGGCCACGATTACACCTTCTATCCATTCGCCACTACAAACAGAAAGGACTACGACAACCTCATGTCTGTGTACCTCTCGTCTGTGTTCGAGCCCGTTCTCTCGCACGAGGACTTCATGCAAGAGGGCTGGCGGCTCGAGCACGCGGACATGGCCGATCCACAGAGCGCCATAGAGTTCAAGGGAGTCGTGTACAACGAGATGAAAGGCCAGTGCTCCAATTCCAGCTATTTGTACTGGATCAAGTTCCAGGAGGCCGTGTACCCTTTGCTCCACAACTCGGGCGGCGACCCGGCCAGCATCGTGGACTTGCAATATGAGGATTTGGTCGACTTCCATGCCTCCAATTACCACCCTTCAAATGCCAGGACGTTCACCTATGGTACATTCCCTCTAAGAGAGCATTTGGAGAAACTCAGCGAGCTCTACGCGGGGTTTGGGTCGAGGCCAAACAGGCCGGCTGTCAAGCGCTCGATTTTCCAAACTAACTCTGCTGAAAAAGTGCATGACGTCACGGTCTCTGGACCTGTTGATCTGATGTCGTCCAAGCCGGACAATGAGCAGATCAAGGCCTCGGTCACGTGGTACTTGGGCGACGCTCTCGATGAGGGGAACCATTACGAGATTTTTAAGTGGAAGGCGCTTTCGTCGTTGCTTTTTGACGGACACAATGCACCTTTTTACCAGGAGTTGATCGAAACGGGCTTTGGCGAGGACTTTCTGCCCAACAGCGGGCTTGACCAGACCACGGCTCTCCTCTCTTTCACTGTAGGGGCCACAAGCCTCAGTGAAGAAAAAGCCAGGGGTCTTGGCGAGAAAATACACTCCATATTGCGTGAAAAAGTTGTGCCGGAGCTCGCTCGAGGCAACCTGAGCTCTTTCCACGAGCGCATCCAGGCAATTCTCCACCAGTTGGAGTTGAGTTTCAAAAAACACAGACCCGACTTTGGCCTTGGTTTGCTCAACTCTCTCGTGCCTGCATGGACAAACGGTCTGGACCCTTTCAAGCAATTACAAGTCCAAAGTATTCTCGACAGATTCAAGCAGGAGTACTCGGAAAGGGGTCTCGCGATGTTTTCCGAAATGCTTCAAAGCTCGCTCCTCGACGTGGCGACGCCTACCTTGAAATTCACAATGTTGCCCGATGCAAAGTACAATGACACGCTTGCCGAGCAGGAAAAGAAGGTATTGTCTGCGAGAGTACAACAGCTCTCGGAAGACGACAAGCAGAAGTTGTTTGAGCGCAGCCAGGGCTTGTTGAAGAAACAGCAGGAGACCGAGGACGTTTCTGTGTTGCCCACACTCACGCTCGAAGACATTCCACGTCTTGGAGACAGCTACGACTTGGCATTCAGCAAGCTTACGAGCACGGGCGGCAAGATCCAGAAACGCGAAACCAGCACCAACAACTTGGTGTACGTGAATGCGAAAAAGGACATTTCGTTCCTTCCCGAAAGACTCTACAAGTACCTTCCTTTGTTCAACATGTGCTTGACCAATTTGTCCGGCACAGAAACTACGCCTGTCACCGAGTTGGAGACTAAAATCCAGCAGCTCACGGGTGGTATCAGCTTCTCTGCGCGGGCGAGAACAGATCCGTTTGACCTCCTGAAACCATACCTTGATTTTGCGCTCTCTGGGATGGCTCTTGAGGAGAATTCTGGCCACATCTACGAGTTGTGGCGCGAGATCTTGCAAACCACGAAGTTTTCTACCGACGACGTCGTGGTGGACAAGCTCCACACCTTGGTGAAGAACTTGGCCCAAAACCAGTCCAATACAATTGCCGACCGGGGCCACTCTTATGCAAATGCATACGGCAATTCTCAATTGACCCCGACCAAATATATCAATGATCTTCTCGGAGGCATTGGCCAGGTCCTGCTCGTCATGGAAATGAACAAGAAGCTCGATGAGCAAGGTAAAGACTACTTGAAGCAGGAGCTCATTCCTGTATTGCAGGAAATTCAAAAACTCGTGACTCAAGGATATGTGGATGGTGACGCCAAGGGTTTTGACTACAGTATAGTCGGCGGGAAGGCCGGAATCGCGGAGAACGAGAGGCACATCGAAAAGTTCGAGTCCCTAATTACCGCCTCGCCCATGCAAGAGCCCGATGTCTTAACGGCCGTGGCCTCGGAATTCAAGCCAAGCACAGTCCTGAAAACGATCTTGAATCTCCCTTTCCAGGTCGGATATGCGTCGTTGGCCAAACTCGGCGCTCCTTATGCCACTAAAGACGGTGCAACGCTTCAGGTTTTGTCTCAATTGATGACTTTCAAACATTTGCACTCGGTGATCAGAGAGGCAAACGGAGCCTATGGAGGAGGACTCAACTGTGACGGCTTGGGTGGCACACTTAATTACTACTCTTATAGAGACCCCAATGCTCTCAAGTCGGCACAAGCATTCAAGGCCAGTCCGGAGGCCGCTCGTGCCTTCCTTTCAGAGCGCAAATGGGACGAAAAAGCGTTGCAAGAGGCCAAATTGGCTATCTTCCAAAGCGTCGATGCCCCTAGCCACATCTCAAGCGAGGGCGCCGCTTTATTCCTCGACGGCATCAGTGACGAAATGAGGCAGGAGAGAAGAGAACGATTCTTGGATGTGAGTCTTCGGGATCTCGAGGAAGCAAACGAAAAGTATTTGGTCCAAGGTGCCAACAGTGTATT
>JAJLZY010000222.1:0-19957 GCA_030564885.1 Metschnikowia kofuensis (nom. inval.)
CTTTGCAGCCTTTCTCTTCTTTGATTTTTTGCCGGACTCGCCGCTCCATCCATACAAGGGCTTGAAACTATCGAAAAAGCCGCAATCGGCAAACAAGTTTGGATACAACCAGAACGCCTGCGGCATGGCCAAGAATGTGACAACAAAGATAATCAACCGCACGATGGCCATGGCGAAAAAGAGCCCTAGAAGCCCCAAACAGCCCATTGATAAATACCACACTCCCACGCGCATGAAACGAGGCCATAAGGGGAAGAGAACCACGCCAAACACTCCAGCGAGCGTCAAGAAACCATACAACACAATGTACGGGTTTGGTTTCTGGTATGTCCATGCGTAGTACGCGTCGGCGTCCATTGTAGCGCGTTGAATGGGGCGCAACGTTGGTTTCTCTTTGTTGGGCACCCAGCCCTTGACCTCCTTGATTTCTTTGAAGTGCAATTTTTCCACCGGCACCAAGACCCGCGCCTGGATCATTTGCACGAAGATCTTGGCCACCTCCTGTTCATTTGGGATCGGAATAAGCTGGTTCTTAGCATTGGCACATTTCTTCTTGTAGTCGTCGCTCAAAAGAGCACGCTGCATGCGCTTAAAGCGGAAAAAGTCCACGTCCTCCTTATTGTTGAGCAACCCACCACGCATCTTGAGCGTGTTGTGCTTGCGGAGATAATTAGCCACGTTCATCACTACCGGCGATTTGTTCTGGTTAAGAGGGACTTGCGTTTCGCCACGGGCCGGGCCATTGGCGCCATTTTGTCCGTTTGCCACTTGAGAAGCCATTTTGAATCTCGAGGATGGAAATTAATTGGATCCGTAGTGGCGATAAATCCAAGGAAAGAACAGAAAGTTAGACGCTGAAGGCTTACTACGTGTTAATTATGTTAGTGTAGAAGGTGCGCGTGTTGGAGGCACGGGTCTATGAGTGCGACAAGCGAAAGCCTCAAGCCTCACGGTCTGGGACTGGAAAGTACAGAAAGTTACCTGAGTCTCCGGTTCGAAAACTTTTTCAAACAGTACAAATTAAAAGAGGTTCCTAGAAGCTCGAACTAATTAAAATCGATTAAGAACATGTGAAAAGTTTTGATATAATTATAGAGAGAATTGGGTCATGCTGCTTCTTAGCCCAAACTGTTCTTTCAGACCCTTGGTGAGCAATAGGTTCTAAATATTGACAAAGAATCGATAAAAAGTCTCTGATACCACGTTTAGCCTATCTTAATTTGCATTGAATGTCTGTAACAAAAACGATTTCGAAATTAAATCACGTTTCTGTTAGTTCTTTTCTCAACGAAACGTTACAGACAGAATTGAAATTCGATCGGGACATTCATCTTGAAAATTCCGCGTTTCTCATTGACTTGCGGTGTATAGTTTGCACCCAAAGTTGCTTGCCGAGAAAATCGGCCAAGTGTGATAAAAAGTGAGATTATCTGACATGGTTCAATTGGTTTCGGAGTTGTCAAACCTCGAGCATGTTCTGGGCCCTGTCAATAAAAGCAATACAAGCTTATGACAAGTTGAAGGAATGCAAGCAGCCATCATTTCGTCAAATAACGAAGCTGTAAAAGACACATACCCCGTACATGTTCAGAGCAACGAGAAAACCTTGATTCAGAATAGAAAGAGTGTGGTATTGAACTACCCTGCTGATCAAGAGATGTAAATCTGATCATTATGGCGAATCACTTTCAAGCTCAAAACGCCGGATAATGCTTTTGAGGTACCTCCGCCTATCAAACTCCATTCAGGTCACTCGCCAAATCTTGATTCTGAAGTATTATTCATTGTTCAAACTTTGTCTTATCGCCACATTTCGATTAGTCCGGTCTCAATCAGGCGACTGAAACTGGAGGCTCGTAACCGGGATAAGCATGCAAGACGAATAAATCCGAAGAACACTCTGGACTCTTTTTCTCACGACTTTTGGTCGAGTTCGGCGTTCATCCAGAGCTCTTTACTTGATTTTTGCCCTCACGGCTTTAGCTTATTGGATACTATAAATACATTGACCTTGCCCCAGCATAACTAGTCTTGAACTCTCAGAAAGCTCAATTCCAAGCACTCAATCTCGAACAATCAACTGTTGAACACTCAATGAAAACACAAATATTTCTTTCCATACTCATCACTTTTTATATCCCAGTGAGAGCAGGAATTGTTAAATGGCCCAATGCAACTTACTCCAAATACGAAAAACTACCCATGGTCACTAAGGAGTTAACAAAATTGCCACTTCCCGTAGACGAGGATGGATACGTGAGCTGCGGACTACCAGATGAGCCGGACTCGTTGGAACAAAACCTGTTTAAAAATATCTGGCTGAAGACAGAACCAAAACGCAGGGAGCCAAAAGTGCATGTTAAGTATATTAAAAAAGAACAAGAGAAAAGAGACCCTGGTGATTTAGGCTTGGCTCAAGGACAAAGGGACACAAAAGCTGACGGTCAGAATCAAGAGGAGCACGACCAGAATCAGAAAAATGCTGGGCTGAACAATTTGAAGCATAATTTGAAACTTCTTTTGAGTTTGGCAGATGCGTAATGAGACAGGGTCTAAGGTCTGGTTTGAGCATGTTAGGGTAGTTTCCATATGAGTTGAGGGCGCAGAAGTCTTCTTAGCAAAATTAAAGCAAATGAGGAACAATTCTTGAAAAAAAGTTAGTTGTAATGTCTTCTCTACACATTCGTCTATTTTACAAGACGACGTAGTCTACTTTGAAGTCTGGTCAGGTCCGTGGCATCAACAATTCGCTATGCCCAATGTCAGCAAATTTCCAACGAGCACTAGAGTTCATGAAAACTCACAATTAACCGGATTTTTTAGATTGGAGTCAGTGATAAACAAATTCAGAAAGTAATCAGATCGCATGAGCTCATAATAATTTCCCGCGATTCCTGACGGTTTAGACCCTTCGAGTATCTCGAAAACTCCGGATCCAGAGTCTTCCAAATCTCTTAATTCTTCAAAACCAAAGACTCTTCGCGATGTTTATTTTTTTTTTTTTTTCAGAAGGACTTCTTGTGTTCAAGAACAGTTAGAACCGAAGATGAACGTTAAGCCTCACAATGCCATGCAGAAAAGTCTCCTAGACATCTCGTTCATTCATTCCCTTGACTTCCTCGAATGGCAGAACACCTCAGATCAAAGGCCTTCGAAAATCAGTGCAAAACTTCAATGGGGCAGATATGCAAGGCCTTACGGTGGTTTAATTCACGAAGGCTCTGACATTCTTAGGATCTCAATCCCCATTAAGTCATGTCATGTTGAAGTCTCCAGGGATACCGATCAAAAGAGGTCTCAAATAGGCCGATGCTTTGATTCCTTAGTTCAGAACACTCTAGCCTCTCTAGACTCCTGATACTCCCTACATTGCCTCCTCAAGGCAGAGACCCACACGACTATTTCTTCTCTTTTCGCATGAAAAGATGCTTTTTCCTTCCTGGCGACTGCTTCTCTTTCAACAACAAGTTCGACATACTTGAACTTCTCTGCTGAACCAGAGGCCGGGGAATTGTCACGGGCGTGGGCGACCTCGAGCTCAAGTCCGAGTCTCCCGAATACTGGGGCGCCGGCTCGTCGCCATCCTCGTCGGAATCGTCCTCCAACGCCTCTTCGTAACATGGAATCTTCAGAAGCGTGAACAAGTCCGGCATGGGCGACGAAGTCTTGGATTTTGGAACAGGGAGGTCGAAGTAGCCGCCGATGGGCAGCATGCCTCCGGTGCTGGCACGAAGCTGCTCGATGGGCGACCGTGGGCTCGTATAGTCGTATATCATATCTTTCGTGTGGCTGGTATATACGGGCGGCGCCGCGTTGTCATCCATGCCCATATCTGACAGGTCCGGGTCATCCGAGTCTTCCGACCCGTCTGTATTTCCGGGATTCTCTGCGTTCTCCGAGTTTCTGGAGCTACCGTTTTGTTCTGCACCTGTGGCGTTTACCGAGGTCCCAGACGCACTTCCGTTCGATTCCCCGCCACCAGGGCGCTCGCCAGGGGTCTTGAGAAGCTCCCTGACGGGAAACACCACGTCCTCGCGGTTCGGATCCGGGTTCCCGGTAAAGTTGCCTGTCGAGTCAATCTCCAAGTGCTTGGCCAACACACGTCCATGCGTTGGGCTCAAGTAGAGCACCACGGGAAGATTCGCCCGGAGTTCCAGCACATGGCCGTCGGCGTTCCGGATATGGATTCCGACCCGGACACGGTGGCGCACAGAAATGAGATCGTTCTTGGCCACGCACGTTTGCGTGACTTCACTCAACGAGCTTGGCACCTGGTACGTGCCCTGGATCACCCAGTGGTCGTCTGAAACGGCCTTGTTCCGGCACACGATCTTCAGCTTGCCCACGACATGCTCGTACGCGGGCGAGCGGCCGGACACCCCGCTCACATACGAGTGCTGGACGATTTCCGCATACATGGACTTGAACGAAAGGCCCTTGACGAGGGGAACAATGACAAGCTTGATCGGCACGTGTGTGCCGAGGGCAACGCCCTTACGGGGCATCGAGACATTGAAGTCAATTTTGCCCGGCCACGTGTTGGCGAATTCGATGGAGTCGTAGAGGTTCACGTTTTGCGCGTGCAACGTGCGCACAATTCGGAAATGGCGTGCTTTCTTGAACGGCCGGTCAAAACGGCCCCGCTCGATCTGGCATTCAAGCTTATACCGGATCTTGCCCACCAGCAAGCCTTCGACAGACTCCGGCGTGTTTGCCGGGAGGTATACTGAGAACGGCATGGAGTAGTTGCCGTTCGGAAGCAAAAAGGAGTGTGCGTCGCCCTTGGCCCCGGCGTATGCGGGACATGGGGTCCCGTCAATTCCTGCTTTTGGAATTCGAATGAGCGACAGCTCCTGGCCCTTGAAGAGAATCGGTTGCGATTTGGTCTTGTGGAAAGCAGGCCTTTTGGAAAGTTCTGGCTGCGGGCTTCCAGAATGCCCCGAGTGTTGTGTGTTGAGACTCGCTAGGTCGCTCGCGGAGTTTTCATGTGATCTTTTAGCCGCCAGATCGGCTTTTTGGTACTTGATGGCCAGGTCGGCATAGTCACCATAATGAAGCTCGCCCTTGGCCAGACATAGAAGATTCGGCCACACCACTCGCATCACACAGTTACGCTCCAGCACCAGGCCGCCGATCAGCCCGTCTGTGGACTTACTATAATATTCGACCATCTGCTCTCCGGTCAAAACGAGTTTTACCCGCTTAATGTGCAAGTCCAGCTTGGTCAGGAGTTTCACGTGGCCTTCGATCGGCACGTTTTCCACCTCTGCCTCGTTACCTTTGACCAAGACGGTGTTTTTCAATCCATGAGTTTTGAGCCGGATATCGAAAAGCGTGAGTTCTTTGGCCCGGTCTTTGCCTCGGTCTTTGCCATGAAGAAACATTTGTGTGGGGCGCGTTGTGTGGGTTTATGTGAGTTGCCGAAGGAATTTCAAGATTTTCAAGCTCTCGGCGAGCGGATGTTTAATATTGATGACGTGGGAAAATTAGAGACCGCTTATAAATAAAGCTGGTCCAAGAGGATTTGAAGTCTCTGATTTTTCTGCAACGCGATTATTTCTAGCTATTGCCAGTAAATTGAAGTGGAGTCAGCGAGGTTTGGTGGATCTGAGCAGCTCGGGAATCAGCTCACAATTCCGTTGCTGCAGCGTCGTTTGCTCTTTCGCGGCACTTCGGCCGAATATCGTGTCAACGCGCGAATTTTTCCGAAGCGCGGCTGCATCGGACTGCATGTGAAGGAGACGGGCTTGCGTATAATACTTGTGCCACGCCCAAAGCCGCTCGCACGTCACATGACTAACGAAGAAAAGATGCTCCGTTGCCAGGTGAAAATAGTCTTCTAAGGTACTTGTGACTCTGAGTCACCTGTCGTGAAAAAAGATAGGGCGTACGCATTGATGGTATGTTAGTGAAAGTGTCTATTGTCTAATTTGTTTGTGTATGGTATAAGTCAAAGAGATAATTTTCTTGACACGTTGTGGCCTTGTATGTCCACAATAGCTGCCAGACCGGTGCCTCAAATTCAATTTACCCCGAGGGCTTGAGAAACAGTTTGAGGTTAAGCAAACTATATCACAGATAAACTTTACCACGTGAGAATTACCATAATAGAAAGTGAGTCTAGCCCTTTTGAACTGAGCAACTCATGTATGTTGATGCCAATGAGTGCTTGCCAATAATTGATGACAAAGCCGCCCTGATGTATTTTGCGTGTGACAAATTCGTGAGTACGAGACAAAATTAGCTCATCCTGATTTGCCTTGACTCGGTATTTCTGGCCGGAAATCTTGGATCAAAACATTATTTTTGTTACGCGGCCATTTATATAAAGCTAGCTACTTGCAGTCATCCATTTATGCAGCCATCCATTCATCCACTTACATCCACCTATTTACAGCCAACTATTTACAGCCAACTATTTACAGCCAACTATTTACAGCCACCTAATTACAGCCACCTAATTACAGCCACTTATTCATAGCCAACTATTTACAGCCATTTAATTGCAGCTAGAATTTATCATACGAGATAAAAGGCTTGTAAATTCATGTTTCGCAGCCGACGTTCATGACATCTTCTTTACAGGCCAGTTTTTTCTAACGTGGCCAAAAAAATTCTACAACCCAATGTTTGCGCATACCTCTACATTGACTGAAACGTCTTCTTTTTTTGAGTCATCTTCAAGGAAAGACTACGCAAATTGAAAAGTGGGTTTTCAATTTGAACCCATTTTTAGTTCCTAGTACTTTCTCCAAACCATTTCCTAATATTTTTCCATTTCTGACGACTCCAAACAACGATACGACATGAAGTGCTTCCTTTATCAGATTGCGAATTCTGACTCACTGGCTGCTTAATAGACTTCGTTATTTATCTTTGTCTCAGAGTCACTAACTCTCGTGCCGCAAGCAGTTCCAGGGAATGAGCTGATTACATGTAAAATTTGGATTGAGGAGTCTCTTGAGATAAGCCACAAAAGGAACTAGCAGCGCGTGTGTTTTGAAGTCTTCAACAGTTTGTTCATGAAAACAACTAAGGAGCTTCAGACAGAGTGCGAACTGAAGCACTTAATATATTATACTTTATGAAACGAAAGTGGCGAACAATAACGTAAATGCTCCTGACATCCGGGTCTGCTTCTGCTCCAATTTTATCAAAATTCTTCTTTATTACCCCTCATCAAATGGACAAGATCCTTACTGTCTACCAAGAGCTCAGTCAGTAAGAAAGCGATAAAAGAAAAGCCAGCTTTTGTCACAGCCTTTGACTATCTTCTCATCACGTCTCACCGCCCGCTATCAACCTCAGTCATATCCTCAGGCTACACGAAAACAAACACTATTTTTGTATCACTAAAATTTATTCAAAATTGTGACGGTAGCTAACAGAAAGACCTCAGGATCTAGTATTTAGCCCACTTCCACAACGACTCGTTTGGGTTCACAAGCTCATCGTCATTTTGAACAAACAGAACACCGGCACCCTCACCCTGGGAGACAAGCACGTTCAAATAGTAAAGGAACTTACTGGGGTCGAAGCCCTTGGCCCAGACCTCCTGTGCCTCTTTCAAGGCCTGGTCTTTCGCAATTGTGTCTTTGACCTCGAGCTTCACGTTGTTGGTAGACTCGTACCGCTCGACCACTTGAGCAGGTGTGACAAATCCTGACTGGACCCTCAAGGCATCTGGGAACTCAGAAGGAGCCGCAAAAGCCTTGGAAGCAACAGATGCAACAACTCTACCAATATCATCAAGGGAAGTGAACGAAAACTTGGTGTCTGGAGAGCCCAAGTAAGTCACGCTCTTGGCCTCGGTATCAGCGCCGATATGTCCAATAACATGATACAACCAAATGCCGCCAACAAAGAACGAGGTGTAAATGTCGACGACTTTGATGCCCAACGCACGGATCTTTTTTGTGTGGTCTGCTTTGAGTCCAAGAAATCCTGGGAATGTCTTTTGAGCGGCTGGAAGATCAACTCCAAATTGCGAAGGAATGTAGACTTTAGGTTTAATCCCTTCCACGATCTTCTCGAGGCTGGCAAGTCCAGCAGGAGTGGCGCCGAGCAACGAAATGACCACATCCACGTGACCTAATTCTTTCACCAAAGCTTGCTGACCGTTTTCGATGTCGCCTTGCACGTACTTCACGAACTCAGTCAGCTCCTTCTTTGATGCGTCTCTGGTGACTGCAAAGACTGGAAGTTGAAACTTGTCGCTGAAGACAGAGCTCAGGAAGGCAGCAAGTGTTGACTCTCCCAAGGCACCGTTAAGGCCAAAAATTGCAACTGAAGGTTTAGACATTTTTAGTATGAAGGTTTGAGGATGGAGAACTTTTCGGAAGTTGTTCTTGTTGGATAGTTTATTTTTCGAACAGGTGCTGAATTCTTATTGTTCGAGGTTGGTTGCTATCGGCTATTGTTGTCGGTTCGTGTTGTCGGTTCGTGTTGTCGTATATTATTTGTGTATTGTTTGGAACAATAAACTGATGAGACAATGGATGATGATAAGCTGAAATGAAATTTGAGGCCGGCTAAAACAGCATTATATAGACCCCATGTTTGGAAATTGTGGCTGGTGTGCACAATGGCAATTAGTAAAGTGAGCAGAGGGGGCTTACGCGATAACTCACGGCTTACTCCACAGCTGACAAGATGCCACAGATTGAAAAGATGGGATTTGAGCAAGGAGTGCAGATAAGCATTTGCTCCGAAGTCAGCTCGGGACATTTGTCAGCATGCTTCAAGTTGGCAAGAGTGCGGCGCATCATCTCACGTAATCTGGTGTGCTAGCGAAGATGTACGGGCGTTTTACTAGTTTCCGCTCACGTAATCTGAATTTCGCGGTGAGTGTGCACGGGTGTTTTCTGCGCAAAACTATCGGTGGGGCGTTTCGCAACCACATGTATTGACTTCTTGCCAATGAATTTCAGAAGTTTGTATGTGGGGCATTAATTGCACTTCGCAGTCTCGAGACTTAACGGCCAAAGGCTGTTCAGATGAACGTTGACTCCTCAAAAATACAGCCTAAAGCTGTCTAAGGAAGAATGAAAAGAATGATTAGTTTTATGAAAATGGCTCACCTCTTCATCTTCAAAGCTTTCAAACAACAAGGATTTATTTTGGCCTCGTGATGCATACACATTTGAGTGAAAAAAAAATTGATTATTTCTGAATTCCTAGGCCCACGCATTTTTGGCTTTTTGTATCACTTGCTCGCTTAGATACGTGCCTTTGAAATATCTTGAAATTGTGTTCTGATTCATTTCGAGCCACGACTTGTACCAGAGTATCATGGCCTCATTAGACTCAAAATAAGTTTGGTAGTCCTTTCGGTAGCAAAAACACTAAACCACAACTCTGTCTATGTCTATAGCACTTATAGAAGATAGCTTCGATCTCTGAAGACTCGATGTGGAAATTAGCCTCAGCCTCGGTATTCAAAGCGATGTGGCTAGCCACTTAACATCGGTCTATCCCGGATGATAAGCCAAATTGTCGTAGTTCTTTTTGAAATTCTTTCAGAACAATACCGTTAAAGTTGGACGATATTTTTGAGTGGTATCTGTGGTGACCACCAAAGAGGTAAACAGCTCAAATTTTCTCTTAGACATTGGACTCGAAAACACATCGTAAGCTGGTTCACCAACCCATGCTATGTAGCGCCTCGAAAAAAACTGCACTGAAGTC
This sequence comes from Metschnikowia kofuensis (nom. inval.), assembly GCA_030564885.1. Lineage (NCBI taxonomy): Eukaryota > Fungi > Ascomycota > Pichiomycetes > Serinales > Metschnikowiaceae > Metschnikowia > Metschnikowia kofuensis (nom. inval.). The sequence continues at coordinate 9,688 of JAJLZY010000222.1, forward strand.
TTTATATTCAGCTTATCCAATCTTCATAATACCGAGCAGAATACTAAGCACCGAGGATCTGTAAATAACAAAATTTCGTTATCTTGTTTCGAAAGGTTATCGAAACTGACCGCATTGTTTACTCTTGAAGCTTACAATTTTTTACGAGAACATGTTTAGTTTCAAGATGCTTTCAATCTCAGACGTGTAAGTTATTGCCACCTAGTATGAGGTCAAGGGTGCAATTTAGCTAAACCGAGTACGGCAGGCAGCATATACTGAACATTTTGCTCTCGTCTCTCGGTCAAGGTACCGAAAGTAAATTGATTTTCGGTTGTAGGTAAGAAGAATTGTCCTCCTAAACCCTGGGTCAAGCCGAAATCCCAGAATCAGATTCGCTTCAATGTGCAATTCTTGTAAACACTCATCATCTTTTCGATTAAGAGGGGTGATAAGCTTTGCCTTTTTTGTATTCATATACATGGAAAATCCTATTACATTTATCAAACACATGCGCTCGCGAGTCTCGAGTCCCACTTCGCTCCAACCGAGTACTCGTTCCGGCATAATTTACTTCTGAGGCAACATTGAGTTCCTTCGGATAGACACTCTGTCTCAAAAAAGCCCAGTAAGCTACAGCAAGCTGCCGAAAATTCGTGCGTTACCATGTCAAGAAAAAGTACATTTTGTAGATATAAGACTAAATCGTTTTTAATGCCAGATTGCTCCCCTCATATCACACTAAAACTTTGTCCATTTCCACAAGGACTCGCCCGGGTTCACCAACTCGTTATTATTGTCGTTGAAAACAAGCCCGGCATCTTGGCCCTGGGAAACCAAAACATTGATGTAGTAGAGAAACTTACTAGGGTCAAAGCCTTTGGCCCATACAGCCCGGCCTTGAACAAGAGCCTCTTCTTTACTCACGATTTGTGCCACGTCAAATTTCGTGCCGTTGTCAGCCTCATATCTTTCAACAACTTGTTTTGGACTAAGAACGCCTGACTGCACTTTAACAACGTCGGGGAAAACGGCTGGAGAGGAATAGGCAAGGTGGGCCACACTAGCGACTGTTTTTCCAATATCCGACACTGATGTGTACGAAAACTGGGTATCTGGAGACCCCAAGTAGGTCACTTTGTTAGTGTTGACATCTGCGCCGATGTGTCCAATCACCTTGTGCAACCAAATACCGCCTTCGAAAAATGCAGTATAGATATCCACAACCTTGATACCTAAAGCACGAATTTTCTCTGAATGGCTCGACTTCAATGCTGCAAATCCGGGCAAAATTCTAGCTGAGGCCTGGTTGTCGCCACCAAACTGCGAGGGAATGTATACTGAAGGCTTTACTGTACCCACAATCAGCTCGATGTGGCCCAAGGTATCGGGTCTTGAAGCAAGCAACGAGATCACAATATCCACATTTTTCAATGATTGCACCAAAGTTTCTTGATTCTCAGAAATATCGCCTTCAACATACTTGACATATTCTGTTGAAGTTTTCTGGGAGGCGTCTCTCGTGATTGCCAAAACTGGAAGCTGGTACTTGTTACTTAACAAAGGGTCCAGAAAAGCAGCAAGCGTGGAATCGCCCAAGACGCCGTGGAGGCCGAATACTGCAACTGAAGGTTTGGACATGTTGAAAAAGATTTGTTGTAACTCTTGTGTTCAGATTACTTCGCCAAAGGAGAATTCAGAGACAGCTAGGGTAGATCCAAAGGATTGATTTTTTGTGTGTAGAGATAAAACAAAAAGAATAATAGTTCGAAGCAGAAGTTGCTCTTATATACTATTTGAGTTCCTATTTAAGGCAGTTTCAGATTGCTTGTGATTACAAATACTCGTGCTTTTTGACTATTCTAAGAGACTTGTTGTGTTGGTGATTTGATGTATTCTCATAAACGGACACGCGGCCCGCGTCCGCATTTTGAAATCGACGCGGAGATGTCCGTTTTGGGAAGTGCCGCCGCATGGTAGACTAAGCAAGCTGGAGACTATTGGAAGGGCTGGAAAGCGACAGAAAGAAAAAGACAAAAGAAAAAACAAAGAAATAAAATGAGCAAAATATTGAGGAGGAAAAAAAAAAAAGAGAAAAAAGAAAAAAAGAAAAAAAGAAAAAAAAACAAAAGAGAGAAATTACTGAATCTCTAGCGTTGTCAAATTGCTCCGGCATGGAGCATTGGCTGCTATGACCACTAAACGTAAATGTTAATGCCCTGAACCTGTATCGCGCCGTTTGATCAGTATCTTATCTCTTTCATCTACTTCTCGGGCATCATTCTCATCGATTTTGAAGAGAATTACAGAATGCTTCTTTTTTGTCTGCCATCTCCATCTAAAAGACGTGGCTTGAGAAACTTCGACATGTTGCGACTAATGTAGCAAAGCATGGCTGAGTCAGATTTCAACTCAAGAGATGATTGGTGATAGACAAGCCTACCAAAACTTAGGCTTGCTAGAGACTTTTCCTTCTTCTTTTTTTTTTCTTTGGTTTTGTTTTTCTTCTTCTTTTTCCTTAAATTTTTTCTGCTCTTTTTCTTTTTGACTAGCAATGTATCGGGCGAAATGTTTCGAAGCAGACTCTTTCGAGGACCTTAGAGACTACCAACACGGGCGCTTGATCTTTGAAAAACTGTGAGTATACGGGCTCAAACGCGAACCTGGTAATAAATGAAAAGATGCAAGGACTAAGCGAGTGAGTCTTTTTTTTTTTCTGCACATTTGCGGAAAACAGAGGGTTCTCACATCCGTTCTTTCTCTATTATAGTCTTCTATATCTTGACCAAACACAATGCTAAAACGTCTGGTGTTCAATGCTGGTCGGTATGATGCGACGAACCAATATCCCGAACATGCGATAAATTTATAAATGCTTTAGTCAGATCAATATGGTGATTGTTTGAATTACTCAACCGTTCCGAAGACTCTGGACTTTTCGTGTGCGGTAATCTGGCTATACTCTATTTTTATTCTGATATTGGTGCTTTTCAAATAAATTCGCTCTTGAAGCAAAGCCTAGTGGGCCAACTAGAAAATTGGTCTCATCAGACTTTTTGGAGTCTATTTATTGAAGTCTGATATACTCTGTAGTCTTTTGATTCTATTCGCAAGCTTTTTTCTTCCCCGAAGTGAGTAAGAAAAGAAGTCAAAGTCTACACACTGGATACATCTGGAACTACGGTATGCTAATTCGCCAGCTGCTGTTTTGCGAAATCATATAGCAGATATGGCCCTGTTCTTGACCTCAAGAGTTTTACATAAACACTAATAAAAGCCCGAGTAAAAACTCGGCATGAATCAGTTTTCGACGTTCAGAATTTATTCTAATTAGCGCTTCTTTGTCATCTGAGGAAACCATATACCTAAAAGCAGTTTGTAGCAGAGAAAGCTTCTTAAACTGAAGAGGCTTAAGGTTTCCAAAAATAAGATCATGCTACAGACAATCTTGAGAATATAGCCGCAGTCTTTCTTAGAAAGATGCTTTTCCTCTCAGTTCATTCAGATGAAGACAAACCGCAGAAACGGAAGATATAGTCGGAGAAGCCACGACTGTGTGCTTGTTATTTGCCCAAATATTACTTACCAATTGTTTGTCTAATGCTTACTTTAACCTCATTGCGCCAGCTGTATTCGATAAGCCTGGCAAAAAAGAAAAAAAAAAAAAAAGAAAAAGGAAAGCTCCAGGGGGTCAAACATATCAGATCACAAGAAAAGGCGACTGTTAGTGTTGTACAGATCCTCAATTCTCAGAGTATAGTAGAGCCTTGCGCACTTCCACTAGCTTAAAAACTCGGCGTTTCAGTTCTTTTTTGCCGATGAATCAATTATCACTTTGTCGGTATACTATTGATCAATCAAGCGCTCTTCCCATGTGGTAACTTCATTTCTTCCTTCGAATAGAAAAGAATGATTTCTATTGTTGAGGGTCCCTAGTCCACGAGTCAGTGCGCGGAACAGAACCCCTTCAATTCCGGGCCGGCTGACAAATACCTGTGGCGCGCTCAGCCTCTGTTTGCCCTCTCCTTTTTTAGAAAGCGGCTCAACACTAAATATGTAGGCCGCCAGAAACTTAACACTGTGCGGATTCCAAATACGAACCTCGGCCGAGCCGTGCGTCACAACTTTCCCGTGCGGCTTGCCCGAAATAGGCAATTTGATGGTAACCTCGTCTACACATAAGCACTTCAATGTACCATCTTTTGCATTCCATGGAGTAATGTGCATGAACGAGGGAGCCACACAATTCTTTCTACGCTGTAACTCCAACAAAACCATTATTAGATAATGCTGGAGTGATTGTTTCGAGTAGGCCTCGATCACAGCAGTGCTACTCTATATAAAGATGGTCTCGCCTGATTTGGGATCATCCAATTAATAAACACCACCCCAGTTTTTCTACAGACTTTCTGAATCTACTTGAGACAACTTGAAACCTCTGAAATTCACTTGAGGCCTTTTGAAATCACTCGAAGCTTCAAGACCGTTTTTCTCGACCCCTTACCCGTCCACAATTCTCAACCGACCCCCTCAAGTATTTAATATGACCACCTCAGTTTTCGTCACCGGAGCCACGGGCTTTATTGCGCAGCACGTGATCAAGCTTCTCATTTCAAAGGGCTACCGCGTGATTGGAACCGTTCGCTCGGCTGCGAAAGGTGAACACCTTGCCAACTTGTTTGGCACCCAAAACTTCGCCTACGAGGTTGTTTCCGATTTTGTTGCGCCTGGCGCCTTTGACGACGCGTTGAAAAACCACCCAGAGGCCACGGTGTTCATCCATACCGCCTCGCCAGTGAACTTCCAGGTCTCTGACATCGAAGCCGAATTGCTCAAGCCGGCCGTGGAAGGTACGAAAAATGTGTTTGCGGCAATCAAGGCACATGGTCCGCAGGTCAAGCACGTGGTGGTCACCTCGTCTGCGGCTGCCCATTTTGATGCTTCGAGGGTCAAAGACCCCACCTATACTATCACCGAAGAGAGCTGGAACCCTATCACATGGGAGGAGGCCAAGACCAACCCATTGTTTGGGTACTTCGGGTCGAAGAAGTATGCGGAGCAGGCCGCGTGGGACTTTTTCAAGGAGGAAAAGCCCGGGTTTTCGCTCAACACCATCAGCCCAGTCTACGTTTTTGGGCCCCAGGCGTTCGACTCCGAGGTCAAGGACCAGCTCAACTTCTCTGCTGAGGTCGTCAACGGCTTTTTGAAGTTGACTCCCGAGTCTCCGCTTCCTGATGTGGACGGCCAATTCATTGATGTGAGAGACGTGGCCAGGGCGCATTTGGCGGCGTTTGAGGGTGGCTTTTCTGGAAAGCGTCTCTTGTTGGTTTCTGCGGATATAAATGCCCACGACTTGCTCAAGATCTTGAAGAAGAATTTCGAGTCTTTGCAAAAGACTTTGCCTTCTGACGACGTGGCGGCTGCGGCCCTGCCTAATGAGTACAAGACAGATACTTCCAAGACCAAGGCAATTTTGGGTTTCGAGTATGTTGACTTGGAGACCTCGATTGTGGATTCCGTGTCCCAGATTTTGGCTGCAAAGTCTAAGTCCGACGGTAAGTAGGAAATATTTAGTGCCAAGTATGAGGAATGGCATCACTGCTCTTGATCTCACACGCTGTTTGGCTAGACCATATAGTGAATAATCAGATACACGTCTTTAGAATGTTTGAGTGTGCAAAATGAAAATACAAGATAAGGCACAACTTTTCTTCTGTTTACAAAGCCGATATTTGGGAAGTAAGCACAATTTGATGCATGTTGCATTGTTGCGGTAGACCAAAATCTCAACTTGATGATCCATTGATGATACAGCTTTCACAAAATGACAGCGGGTTTTAGAGACGCCTTATCTTTTCATATCAAAGTTTCGTGCAGTTTTCTTGTCTTTGAGTGAGATTGCCTGTCTTTTTTTTTTTTTCAATAATTGAAATAAACTGCTCGAAATGTAACCCTTACCGGTGTGAAACTAGACTGTCTGTCAATTCAAATTGCGGTTCAGAGATACAAAAAGTATTAGCGAGCATTCACGACTATAAGTAGAAAATGTCCACGATATCAAAGAAACACTCTGAATCAAGTTCTGGATCAGTAAAGAAAAAAACTACTTGGAGAGTGCTTTAATTTCAGCTCTCCACCAAATCTAAAAGCAGCTTGAATAAAAGGACCTGGGTCTAGGGGCGATAAAATATCAACTTTTGTTGTACTTTGAAAACTACCTCACTTTTGAGGTTTACAACATGATGGGGTGTATAAAATATTTTGAAGTCTATTTCAACGGAGTAATCTACAACTCTAAGTTGAACCTTGCAAGCCTCTTGGGTTAAAAGGACCTTCCTACATACCTTTGATGAATAGCCCTTGACTTCAACTCGGGACACCAGAAGTCCAATTTCAACGCTCTTTCAAACTTTGAATACTAATTTCCACTCCAAATATAAATGCTCTCCAGCTTAAGAACATGCTGGCGGAGCCTGCAAACGCGTTTTTCTTCGTCATGAATTTCTCGTTATGAAGTTCGTCATGAGGCACAAAAGGCTAGATGCTAACTCTTAACAAAATTAATATTTATTGATGCGAGCACTCATGATCCACGGATTATAGTGTGAGGTTATCAGCATTTCCTCGAACAAGTTAAATAAACTAATGGAAATCCCTCCGTTTTTTAGGCTCCCGACAACTGGGCATCCAGCGACATGTCCAAAGAAATCTTGGTCAGTTTTACCTATGCATACAATCAGTCAGAAAGCAATTAAAAGAGATAAAACGATAAATTCCAGAAACATGCGCCAACACTAGCCTGGATCTTATATACATTAGGGCTCGACGGGCATTTCACAACTTACACATCAAAGTGACCTATTAATTTAGACACTCGAATTGAAGTTGTTCACAAACTGGCACACAACTTCAACACACCAGAACTCACCCGAAGGTTGCACCCATCCCAAATGACCACCAAGGTCACTTTCAGCCATGGCAAGGTACGGGTTTTTCTTCACCAACCCATCAAAGTCGATATTGGTCGATACTGTAGGATCGTCTGTAGCATTAAGAGAAAGCGTTGGCACCCGGATCTGGTCCGCCCTTTTGAGCGGAGACGCCTCTCTGTAATACTCCCACGAATCCTTGAAACCAACTGTTTTGCACGTGAAAATATCGTCCCACTCATTAGTACGTTTGGCCAACTTCGCCTTCTTGATGCTCTCTTCGTTGAAGATCTCAGGCAGATGCACCAACAACTCCTTGGAATTGCTCTTCACGAGTTTATTCAAGAATGTTGTGAGGCTCGGGTTGAGCATATACTTTCCAGTCAAGGAGCTGCTCACGTGCTTGGCGCTTTCTACCATGTCCCAAGGACAACCAATCAAAACAGCGGCCTTGACTAGATCTTTGGCGCTTTCTCCAGCCACAGCCAAGTAGTTAGCCACAAGCACCGCTCCAAACGAGAACCCAACAGTGTAGAGTGGGCGGTTAGGATACCGTTTTTTGAGCTCCACAAGCACCTCCTTTACATCGTCAAATGAAAGCCCAGAAAAAAGTTTTCCAGTAGTGATCTTGGTTCTACAACAGCCCCTTGAGTTGACCACTACAATATCCCACTGACTCTCTGGCACTTGCTTTAAGTCCTGAGCCAAGTTCCGGATCAACGGCTCGTGTGAGCCTCCGGCCAAGCCGTGGAAAACCACGCAGATGGGAGTGGTGTCGGTTGTCTGGTCAGATTTCGTTTTATTCTCGAGTTCCCAAGAGGTCAAGAATCTTGTTCTAGGGTGAAGTTTAGGCGACGATTCAGGAAGCGTCTCCTTGTAGAGAGTCTGGAACTCTTGCTCTGATTCCGGCTGTTCAATCACCCAGTCCAAAGAGCAAACACCTTTATCTTGGTACTGGAATATCTCTCTTCCGTAATAAACCTGGAACTCTGTCTCTGAGTTGTGCATTCCATAGTACAAAGTCTGCAATGCTCCGTTGAAAAGTAGCGGACTCAACCATAGTTTCTTGCTGGGATCCAAGATCGGGAGTTTCGTGCGTACGAAGTCGGAGAAAGTGCCTGCTTTCCCGATCTTCGGCGACTCTTCAGCACTTGATGTATGAACTTTAACGGTGGACCGAAACCCCCATTTCCAAAAGCCAACAAACGTCATGGGAGAAATCAGTGAAAGGGCGAAGTGAAAGAAGGATTATTGTCCCAATTGTATAGATTTCAATGTGGATCTGGTGTTATTATATACGCCCTGTCTCTCGATGCATGCGCGCCAATTATTTGAGCCGAGCCACCGAAGTTGCGCTTTCGGATTAACGAGTACGCGTTAACTCCGGTCTTTGCAAACCGGACATAAGCGAAGTGTCATGTTGTATTAGATTTTTTGGAGAAAAATAACCGTATGTGATTTTCTCAGAATTAGGTGAGCAATGACATGGCTCTTCAAAACAAAATAGCGAGGTTTTTTATTTCTATTGATACGGACTGAGCGAAATACCGTGTGATCGCGCCTTATTAGTAAAAATGAAGCGAACACACGAGATTTCAAACAGAGACAATTTCAACCAATTGTTTCGATAGCTGTCCGAACATTATCTCAGTGTCTTCAAACACCGCTTGTGCAAATCTCGCATTATGTATATGGTCCACTCTAAGTTCTAAAGTATGAGCGTTTATCTATTTTGCAGAGCCCTTGGAGCTAATCTCTCGCTTCATCGCAGCCGCGCGGAGTTTAGACCGCTCACTCGACTCACTGTTCGTGATATGGCCACGGTCGTCCAAGTCCACTGACCCAGCACTTTCAAAGAGTGACACGTGGCCTGAAAGCAAGCCCAAAGTATCGATCACTTGCAGCGGGTTGTTTAGATGTGCCGTAGCGAACGTCTTCTTTGCCGCCGGCCCGACAAGCACGGGGTAGACACCGTATGCGCCCGCTTCGTTCCTAGGTAAATCTTTCAAGTGCCATTGTTCCTCAATATCTTTCAAAGACTCAAACATGTCTTCGTCTGTGACGTCATCACCCAAACATAACATGAAGTCGGGTAGCTCGTTCGCAGGCGTGGCATCTGGATTTAGCTTGATGACCTGAGGCTCTTGTTTCGAGCCATGGGGACAAAGCACTAACCGCTTGACGATTTCACCTTTGTTGACGAAGCGCGGTCTGACCTCGATGTTTGCTTTTCCATACATGACCTCGACCTCGAATTCTTTTCCGACAGTGTCTTTAAGCTCGTTCAAGCATTTATCTGCCTGGAATTTGCCGAGCTCAGGGTCAGAACGTCTGTAGTGCCAAGTCAAAGCCACTTTTTTCTTTTCAACATTTGAGCCTGGTGTCTCTTCCGTATATCTGTTGAACACTTCCTCGACTTTTTGTTGCCATGACATGTCCATAGTTTCAGCAAGATTGTACCACTTCAGCTCGCCTACGTCACGCATGAAGCATCCATGTTCTGCGGAAAGGCCGACGTTTTTCAGGCCCCACCATTTTTCCAAAAACGCCTGGTCACGGCCCGAGATGATCCAGAACTGGTTCTTAGGGTCCTGTGTCAAGGCATCCACAATCTTCAAAAGCTTCTGCGAGGGAATGGCCGCGGCGGGGTCCTTCACAATGGGGGTCAAGGTACCGTCGTAGTCAAAAAGAAACAAGCGCCTTTCGGCTTTTTGATATGCCTGAAGCAACCGTGGTCTATTGAGAGTGGGCGTTAAGTGGGTCTCGTGGATCTTGGCCGAGTGGTCAATAAGATGTCTGAGAAATGTGGACGTCCAGGATTGGATGGTGTTGGAAGCGACCTTCTTGTAGAGGGTGTCTTCCAACTTGACCTTCTCGGGCTCAGACATCTGGAGACACTCGTTGATGGTCTTTGCCACGCCCACAGAGTCCCATGGGTTCACGAGCACCGCATCCTGGAGCACAGACGCGGTACCAGTGAACTCGGACAAGATGAGCGGCGACTTCTTGCGTTTCTGACACACCACAAACTCCAAAGACGTCGTGTTCATGCCGTCCCGCACGGACGTGGTGAGCGCCAAGTCGGCCACACGGAGAAGCGCAAGGTACTCGTCACGGTTGACCCGCATCTGGTAGTGGTGGACTGGAGTGTAGTTGAAGCTGCCGTACCTGGAGTTGATCAAGCTGACGAGCTCAGCAACCTTTTTCTCGACTTTCTTTTCGCTGGAGTAGCCCGGCGACGAGACCTGGATCAACACGACCTTCTGGCGCCATTCGGGGAACATGTGGAGGAACATCTCGAACGCCTGCAACTTCTGGGGCACGCCCCGCACGGAGTCCAAGCGGTCCCTGCCAATGATGAT
>JAJLZY010000223.1:0-18613 GCA_030564885.1 Metschnikowia kofuensis (nom. inval.)
TGCAATTCATGAATGGTCAAAAACAAATGAGTTTGAGCTTCTTTTAAAATAAAAACTCTATTCGCAAACTGGAACGACCGAATCTATTAGTTTGCGAAATTCCACAAATTACGGATAATCGTGGATCTGTGATTTGCAATGTTACATCAAAACTCAAAAAATGATGAGCCTAAAAACTTGCGCGATTAACTCTTGACTGTTTAATTCATTTTGCTTGGACTGGATAAAAATCATATGATGGCGGGGGATTTTAATATTTGATAGTCTACTAATCAAGTATTAGATTAAGTCGTCAAAATTGATTCATAGCATGACTGTAACACGAAAAGTCAACCATCGGCTCTGTAGCCCCAGATGCTAAACCCAACTTTAAGTCTTCGAATCACGCTAACATAATTTCAGTTCCCAAAATTCCGGCGGATTCAAACTCATGAGTTCATTTGAAACTGACAAATTTCCGAAAGGACAGCAATGACCATTTCAACTTTCATTTCATCAGAAAGCTCATAAATAGACTCTTTGATACCCCAAAACATCCTCGTAACTTTTTAGAGCCAGTATGATCTTCTCCACATTCCCCATAAGTGCTCTTCTCCTCACATTTAAATATGTTCTCGCCTCTGAATCTGCTCAGGCATATGACGACTCACTGGTCCAGTCTGACGAAGGGTCAGTAAAAATCTCTCTCCCGACCGAAATCGAAACTTTTGACCCGTACTTCAAAATCGGTGCTCAGGAGTACGAATCGGAACACAATGATGTGGACGACTCGGTCGGTAAAATCGTGACTGATCTCAAGGGAACATTGACTGAAATAGGCTTGAACCAGCTTATTGACAGCGCATATCTCAGCAAGTTGCTGGAGCAGGGCTACGAAAAAGAGTTGGCGCAGAAAGTGAACGTCACTCGGGTCCTTTTCAAAGGTAAGTATGCCTCGAAATTGTCCATGGCATACAAGCCAATGCCACGGAGAAAAGAAGCACCAGCAAGTAAAAGAGGCGCAGGCGAAGACGTGATGTTTTTCAAGGAAGCAAATGATGGATACGTGCTGTTGGGCCTAGTGAGCGGAAATAGCAATTGGCTTCCCGCAAGCCGAGATTCACTCGAAGTGTGCTCAAAAATGGTGGGACAAATCGAGAAGCTATTCATGGAGCCGGAGTCCAGGGCCTTTTTGACGGCAGATCGGCTTTTGAACGTTTCTTGGGAGGCTGTTCAGAAAGAGGACGTTCGTCCGGGCTGTATTTCAGCACTTTACACCGTAATAAGCCCAGAAAGAAAGATCTCTGTGTCAAATCTCGGCCGGTCTTGGGCTGGATTGTTTCGAGATGGAAAATTTGTGAAATCCACTCATAGAGTGACTCACGAGGACGGGACACCTTTTCAGCTCTGCATTCCAGATAAGTATCTTGCACCTTCTCACCAAGATACCGTGTACAAGACAAGCCGGGTCTATCAGTGGGACGCGCAGGCCAAGGATATATTAGTCGTGGTTTCCAGTGGCGTCAGAGAAGTTTTGGAGCCGAAACATATATATCAGGCATTCACAAGGCTTCAGAACTGGGAGTTGAACGAGCACAAATTTACAGAGGACGAGGAGTTTGGGCTCGTTGCTATGGGTATTGTGAAGGTGGCACACATAGGCTCAGGTGATCCACAAGGTAGTGATTTGTCTGCGATGGCTTATGTCATATCGTAAGGTGCCGGTCCTGGAGGATAAGTTTCGGTTTTTGTGTTCGAAATTAATTACTTCCTTTATATTGCGCTTCTTTGTGAAATTTTAAGCAATAAAAGCTCTTACCAATCACTCCCGAAAACAACAAAGAGTTGAAGGGGAACCCAGTCAACTTGAGTAGGTCGATGAGTAAACAACATGATTAGTTTCTTGCATTGTTGTTATTTTGCGGCGAGAAATCCTTAAAGAAATTTATTCTGTTTGAATCATGGCGGCCGAATAGCACTTAGCCTTCACCCAAGGGCAAATATTGTAAGAAAAAGATGATTTCCAACGACAAGAAAAGGGAGAAGCTTTCTTTCATGTTTTGTGCCCTTTTCAGTGAAGCTAGCAATACAAATCAAGGTGAGTTGTCCTTCCTTCTAGTCTCAACCCCATATTAAACTGTTGGTGTGATTTTGGCCTTTACATTTTATTTTGACCAGAAGCTGGTGAAAAAAAGGATTGACAACTCAAAGTTTGAAAATCTGACAGGAGCCCATTAGCTTATATGTGGAATTTCGCCACCTATTTTGTTCATTATATATGAGATTACTATCAGCTCACTCAGCTTGCCTTTTTTCAGAAAAAAGAACACACGTATTTATTCTGTGAATTTGAGTTGGCTTACTCGACTTCTTTTTTCCGTATTCCAGTAGCTTTGAGTTCTCGGGTCTAGCTGCGCAAGTGTCAAAGAATTGCCAAGGTTTATTAGACTTGATCGAATCGACTTCTATGGTAAATCAATGCCGTTTCACTTCGACTCATAGCCACCAGAATGGCCATCTGTCTTTGACAAATAAAAAAAAGGCCCAATATGATTGATTGCTCGAGCTAAACTTTTAGAATTGGGAGCTAAGTACCAGAATATTTTTAGAGTCGGAAACCCAATCCACTGGGAGAAAACACATAGTATCGGTGTCAGTATTCCACATTGCACTTCATATGAGAACAGCTTTCAGTGCCAGAAGAGAGCCTCAACTTGATGATACGAAAGATGGTGGCATTGAATCAGAAAATTATATGGTCAGGAAGGATTTCAAGGGAGCCAAGGGCTATAAAGCCGGCTGGGATTGAACGAAACGCTCATCAATGAAAACAACGCCAGGAATGGTAAATTTAACGAAAAGCAGCCGGAAAATATAACTTGAACCTCACAAAACAACAACGTCTTCGATAAATCGATGAAGCTTCCTTATAGTTCTGCAGACGGTTTCCAGAAGAATGCGTCGTTCTTCGAAAGACCCCAGATTTGTGATAAGTTAAAAACTAAATTACTTAGGTATCTGACAATTAATACTCAAAAATATATCATTGTTTGGGCTCTAGAGGGAGATCCTAAAGTAAGAAGACTATAGAAAGTAAACTTTCACCTCGCACGTCTCGTATGTCGAAAAATTAATTTTTTGTATTTCAATGAAAACAGTCAGAGAAGTTAGAAAAGCTATGACTTTTGTAAGTAAAGTTTGTCCCACAGATTCGGTCTTGGCGACAGCTAGCAACGCTGACCAACCTCAGATGTTTGCAATTTAGAAAAACCCTTTCTCGGTTCACTTTGATATTTCAAGATTTACCCATCGAATAAAAGTCACAAAGTTTGATAGCTCGTTTCAAATACAAGCAATGAATAAATTTCCAAGATTTTGTTAGCATCATTTTGCTATGGGTGGCATGAAATTAAGGCTGGAACTCCCAGACTTGCTGTCCCCGAAATGCGGCTCACGTCTTTTACTCACTACTCTTTTACTGGAGTACCAAAAAAGATATAAAGGCAGAGAATACGGAGAAAAAAAACATATAATCACATTTTAACGCCATCAAATCGCCACAGAGAATCTATTTTAAGAGTGATTTGTAGCATGAAAGAATCTTTTTGAACCAACAACTTGGTCGAGGTTTCCTCCCCCGCAACACAATCCAATTACGTCGGCTAGTTTCAGCAAATACCCTGCATATAACCTAAAATCACCATGAGCTTCCAGCGCCGACTGGCCGGCCCCGCAGCGACTGTATGCAGGATACACGATGAAGATATGCTCTGTTGAGCAGGACCTAAAATCAGAAAATAGCCGTTTTCTAACTCCAACATAAGCCATAATTTCCCACACTTTCCACAAAAAACATGGAAGAGACCAAACGCAACGGCTTCGGCAACGAGTGTATGTATCTCACGTTCAAAATCTACCCTGGACCGCTTTTTTCCGCTGTCTTCTAGCACAAATATGACCCGATTTAGACGTGCTATTATAAATGCCTACCAGAACAACAAAACCACCTTTGATCCCCATCAAAGCCCCCTTAACTCCCTCGAAAACTTCTCTGATTATTTTCCACCTCTCCTGATTTACTCAACCTTTTCCTTCTTTCTCCCTCCCAATCCCCCCATCCCGAACCTCTTACTAACCTCAGCCGGAAACAAAAAAGATAAAAGAAGACAGCAGATTGCCACGCGTCTCAGCAAGCTCGAGGCCAGTTTTGCCGCCGATAAGAACAACTATTATCGTGGTCTTCTTCACAACTTGCAGTCGACTTTGGCGTCGATCCAGCAAGGCACAAACGACGAGTATGTGCAGCGGAAAACCAGTCTCGAGCAGAGCCGTGATTACGAGCTCACGAGGCTTCGACTCTGGGAAGAATACCAGGTGAAGCGCGTCGAGGACGAGTACAAAGAAGCAATCCAAACAGCAACGTCAAATTACGATATGATGGTCAAGCTTTTGAAAGAGAAGTTCTACGATAAGCTCCAGAAACAGATGAAGCAGCTCAAGGAGGACAAGTTGCTTTTGAACTTGGTCAATGCCAGCCTGTGGAACTCGGCACACGTGGCCTCGGCGCTGTATCCTTCTGTGTCGGCGTTGAGCGCCGCCGCCGCGGCCTCCTCAATAGAATTGAGTGACCGGCGGTCGCTTCGAAAGCGAGAACTCTCCTCGAGATTTACCGCCGGCGAAGCGGATGAGCTCTCCGATTCGGGTGCTGGGTCTACTTCGATGGGTACAATGCACTCGAGAAACGGCGGCTCCAACGGTCACGTGTCTTCCGGATACGCCTCTGCCTCGGGAAAAAGGCGCAGGCATTATCACACGCGATACTCGCTGAATGACGAACATTCCACAGGGCACCCCGGGTCTCTCAATGGACACCACACGGGTGTAAGTCTGGCTCAGAATGGCAGCGTCGGCAGCGGCAACGACAGCAACTTGAGCGACAAGGATTACGATACGTTGAACAATTTGATCATGAACAACGAGGACGGCGGGGTCTCGAAAATTTTCACCGAAAAGGACAAGCCCTCAGGACGTCCAAATACTCGGGGCAGTCACCGTCAGTTTGTGGGTGTGCAGGGCCTCAAGCCCGAAGAATTGAATGATGACCTCAACTTGCTTCGAAATGCAGTCAAGAGAGAGAGATAGAGGTGAGATTGGAGAGAAAGACGTAGCCGTGATGATAAGCGACAAATGGAGATGAAGAGAGAATATGGAAAGAAAAAATCTAGAGATCTTTTCGAACTCAAGGCTTTATGCATGACCGAGCTAATTTAGGAGACGGCGTCGGAGCTAGCTTGGATGTTTGTGGATTCAGTCAAGCTGGCGAAGGATTGTCTCTCCCACATGGCTAAAACTCTTCCAGATGTTTTTCTATTTCTGTTTCAGTTTTCATTTTGACTCAAGTTTAAATGAGCTTAGAAAAACATGTTGTTGTTTTGTCGCTCAATCAAGACATCATGGGGGTCCATGATACTCTGTCGATAGACATCGATCCAGATATACGAATCATCTCTTTCTTCTTGACTTTTTATGAAATTCACAGGCAGATAACGGCTTTTGATGCCATAAAAAGGCTGCTGATATTCTCGAGATGAACTATGCTGTATCGAATTATCCTGGTTTCACCCAATCAAGATGCTTATCAATTGGTACGACTTTTTCTGGAGATTTCCACTCAGACAATTGACAGAAATTTTAGGAGCAAAAGGCTCATACCACTTTGCCTAAAAGTAGTCCAAATCTCAGAAGAGAAAGTGGTAGTTGCCTTGGCCGACTTGAAGGAACGTGAAGCGCCTTCACTCATATATGGCGCAACTCTATCATGTGCTTATCTCGATCGCTTATCTTGCGCGCTCTGCATGTGGAAAAAATCGCCAATTCAAGGCGAGAACTTGAAATTCTAATCCGCATGGAGTGGAATTAAACCAAATCTGGTCTACGCCTGATTACAAAAACTGCACTATGACATCCACTTGAATGGAACCGAGGTTTCTTGTTGGGTGGAAACAGAATGTTCGAAAATACAAAATTTCGAAAATACATACAACCGTTACGTGTCAAACCTGCAGGACAAGCGCCACGCCAACCGAACTCTTGCAGGACAATGGGCAATTTCAACGTCGCTAATAGAATCAATCAGGAACCATTGTTATCGAACCAATAAGTACGGCTGAGTAAGCAATCAAGGCGAGATAAGAATGTTTCGACACATTCATCACTCACTTTCTTTATTTTAGGGTTTCCCAAGACGCGAAGCTTCGCGCGCCGGCCCTAGCTGTGGATTCTCATATTTTCTTTTTTTTTTTTTGCGCCTTCTCGCCTCGAAAATTCTCGCTCGCGTGGCCGGCCAAACACAACCATTTAGTGCTTTCTTTACGCCTTTCTCCCGTGATCTCGAGAAACGGTCTGGTGGATATAATATCCAGACACAACACCACAATATTTTTACTTATTCGCTCCTTTAATTCCCTTCAAAGCATCTTGACCTCTTTGGCGGAAGTCTTCACACTCATTTATTCCCATACAAAAAATTAGAACCCTATCTGTCGGATGAGGGAAAGCACATCGCAAGACAGCCAGAGTCCTGTCACAGGATTTCAAGAATTCGAAGAAGATGTTACAAAACTCGTCAACGAACTGGAATGGTCCAAACTCAAACGGAAGATGAGTTATGAATTCTCGCGATTCAAACACAAACACCTGAGGCACATGCATCTCCTACGAAAATTCGTCGCCTTGGTATTTATATTGGTCATCTTACTTGCACTCTTAGGACTCACTATAAGAAATGTCAAGAGCAAAAAAAATGAGGGCGGCGATTTTCCTGATTTTTCGCATGACAAAGCAGAGAAATTATGGCGCAAGAATTTGGCATCTTCCAAAGACTACCCTTTCGAAATAGGCTGCCGTGTGCCAGACACAAGTGCCCCAAGGGCTAACGCCTCGTTTGTGATGCTTGCTCGAAACTCAGAGATTGATGAAGTTGTGAGCTCGATGAGATCGATGGAGCGTCATTTCAATCAGTGGTTCAATTATCCGTGGGTCTTTTTGAATGACGAGGAATTCGACGAAAACTTCAAAGATACAGTCAAAAAGCATACAAAGGGCGAGGTTGAGTTTGGCCTTGTTGAGTCCGAGGCTTGGAATTTCCCTGCGGACCTAGATCGTGAGGAGTTCGAAGAATGGATAGAGGGCCAGGGTGACCGAACTGTCATGTATGGCAACATGGAATCATACCATAAGATGTGCCGATTTTACTCCGGCCATTTCTATGAGCACCCGTTGGTCTTGAAGCGTGAATGGTACTGGCGCGTGGAGCCGGATGTGAAATTCTTTTGTGACTTGACCTATGACCCTTTTATTGAGTTGGAGAAGCGCAATAAGAAATACGGCTTCACAGTTACAATCCAAGAGCTCTACTACACGGCTCCTTCTCTTTTCAAAACGACTCAAGCCTTTATCAAGGAGAACAACATTAAGGTGCA
Organism: Metschnikowia kofuensis (nom. inval.); assembly: GCA_030564885.1. NCBI lineage: Eukaryota > Fungi > Ascomycota > Pichiomycetes > Serinales > Metschnikowiaceae > Metschnikowia > Metschnikowia kofuensis (nom. inval.). Next base: position 7,461 of record JAJLZY010000223.1, read on the forward strand.
GTCTGGATGGGACATCGTGGCAAAGAAATACCCGAAATTGACAGGTAAGAACGCGGACCAGTATGTGTCCTGGGACAGCATCGACGATTTGAAAAAGCAAGTCGAGGGCAACGTTAATCTCAGGCGCTTGCTCGAGAAGCAGAATAAGACGGAGAAAGATTTGCAAAGCATAAAGGAGTTCAAACATGTCAAAAACATTTTTGAAAGTTCGACGGAAAAGCCACCCTTATTTGAGGACAAAGACAATGATGAAGAGTACAACTTATGTCATTTCTGGACAAACTTCGAAATTGCCAAGACCGAAATATTTCTTTCAAAAACTTACCAAGATTACTTCAAATACCTAGAGAATTCAGGAGGGTTTTACAAGGAACGATGGGGAGATGCACCAGTCCACTCGATTGCGGTTGCCATGATGTTGCCGAGCGAGCAATTACATTACTTCAGAGATATTGGATACATGCATTCTACTTTGGGCCACTGTCCCGGAAATGCACCAGGAAAGCAACTTCCGTATGTGTCTAACGGTTTCGAGGACGACGAATTGCCTTGGCATAAAACATTTGTCGGCAACGGTCCCGACAAGCCGTTCCGGAATGGAGTTGGGTGCAGATGCGAGTGTCCATTATTGACACGCGAGCTCGAGAATCGAAATTCTGTGTGTCTCAAGAATTTTGTTAAGGTATTGTCCGATGGATACACATCTCCCGAGACGATTAATTTGGACAGACTAGAGAGATTGGCAGAGAGAAAGCTCGACAAGAAAATCAGGAAAGGCGAGAGAATAGGTCAGGACGACTGAGTTCCCACAGGGTTATACATAGACGTACGTCAGGGATAGAGAGCATTTATAAGCACCATGCGAATACATAATAGATAGAGATGGAAGACTTTGCAGCCACTGAAATAAGTCGTTGTGACGAATATAAAGCCTAGCAAGTAGCGATGAGCAGAAAGTAAGCAAGAAAAACAAAAAAAAAAAAAGAAAAAAACAATGGAAATGTATCCTGATCAAGTTAAAGCTCTCATGCCTCACCTGCTTTGACCCAGTCACAAACCAGCATGCTGAAACATGACTGAACCACCAACATGCTACAGTTTCGATACATTTTTTTCAAAAGTTCTTTCGAATCGATCGTAAATTCTAATATACACTGAATAACAGAAGCTAGTAATACAAAGCGGCGCCGGGGCCTATTTTAGACATGATAATGATGAATAAAAAGGAGCGCAGCTGCTTAACCACCGAAACCATACAAGGTTCTACCTTGTCTCTTCAAAGCGTACACAACATCAAGAGAAGTAACGGTCTTTCTCTTAGCGTGCTCGGTGTAAGTGACAGCGTCTCTGATGACGTTCTCCAAGAAGGACTTCAAGACACCTCTGACTTCCTCGTAGATCAAAGCAGAAATACGCTTGACACCACCTCTTCTGGCCAATCTTCTGATGGCTGGCTTTGTGATACCTTGAATGTTGTCTCTCAAGATCTTTCTGTGACGCTTAGCGCCACCCTTTCCAAGACCTTTTCCTCCTTTTCCTCTACCAGACATATTGTAGTTGTTGTTTTTGTATGATACTAAAAAAAATTTTGGAGAGGAGAGCGGGCTCTACGTTATTTATATGAAGATCGGTGTTTGCAACCACGCTTTCATACACAGGAAGAGGAGCGGAGCAAGAGCGTGTCGAGACCTGTAGGAGCGACTCTGGAGCCAAACAAGAAAGCGCTTTGATCGTGAGGCGATCGCGCGACAACCTAGCAACGAGATGTCAATACAGAGAAAAGAGCCGCGTTGGGGGTGCGGAAATGTACGCCCCTTGTGTGTATATTGCAGCACACGATAGAGCACGCTTCTGGCGCGCACGTCGCGCATCACGCGTACGCGCAAAGTCTTTTCGCAAGCCCAAAAGCTAACAAAACATCTCAACGCACGCGGGAAGCTCGTCTTTCAACGCTCGCGCGCGCACAAGCAAGCACACGCACGTACACGTTAACATGCGCACGCGTGTAGAGTTGGTACCGTGCTTGCGAAGATGGCGCGCAGCAGTGCCTTGGGCACACCTAAAGCTTACAAAGCCATGGTATGGGAGTAACGCTGGAGCGGCCGGGCGCGATTGCGAAAAATAACAAACATTAGCAGAAACACGGGGCTGCATATGTCCGCGGTCCATATATAAGTTGTCAACATCCGCGTTTATCTCATCAATTTTTTAATCATTCAAATCATTAAACATGGCTAGAACCAAACAAACAGCTAGAAAGTCTACCGGTGGTAAGGCACCAAGAAAGCAATTGGCCTCCAAGGCTGCCAGAAAATCCGCCCCATCTACCGGCGGTGTCAAGAAGCCTCACAGATATAAGCCAGGTACCGTTGCCTTGAGAGAAATCAGAAGATTCCAAAAGTCCACTGAGCTTTTGATCAGAAAGTTGCCTTTCCAAAGATTGGTCAGAGAGATTGCCCAGGACTTCAAGACCGACTTGAGATTCCAGTCCTCTGCCATCGGTGCTTTGCAGGAGTCCGTTGAGGCTTACTTGGTCTCCTTGTTCGAGGACACCAACTTGTGTGCCATTCACGCCAAGAGAGTCACTATCCAAAAGAAGGACATCCAATTGGCTAGAAGATTGAGAGGTGAGAGATCTTAGGGATTTTAGGTTTATTCTGGTAATTTATGTAAATTAGTGTACAATACACAACTCGTGGTATTTTCGAAGTGTAGATGGGCAGACTGATCAGATTGGAGCTTCACAGCCACTGGTTTTGTTTGTCCGAAATATAAGTAAAGGATATCCTTTCGGGCTTCAAGCAAAAATATCTCGGGCTTTGAGAGTGTTAGCTCATATAGAGGGTGAGACTGAGGAGGGAGCACCGAAAGAAATCGAGATATGACTCGCATGGCAACGAGGCTGATCCTCATTCCGAATCCAACCTCCTAATGAAGATCGGAGGCTTTTTTTTAGATGCCGCCACTAGCTCGACTTTTCTCTCTATCGTTCTCAAATCTTTTTATGGAGACTATGATGCCCTAGTCAACACAAGCTTGACTAATTTCCCGTGAACAGAATTGCGGAGCTTGTGAAAAATCGATCATTGGCATATGAAGTCTTTGTCACGTGGAATGCAAACAAGAATCCCTCGCTTCTACGTTAAATAACATTCATCCTATACATATTTTATTGTTGACCCTTTTGAGAAATCATTTCAGGGAATGCCTCAATTGTGAACGGCGAGACGTACTAGAATACCATGGCAATAAAAGACGAATTCTGGTCCGCAATAAAAGTCAGTTTGATTTTCAGGAACTGAATGATGCTTGTTGAGAACCCTTGGGGAGCGGGTGCTATGATATCGTCTTCACGACGCGAGGATGCTCGTTGTTACGTGAATTCTTATTAAAGACTAGATTATTCCTTATAAATTTTGCTTTGTACCACAATGGTGGGCATTCACTAAAAGTAAAACGCAACGACAAGAATAGACCCTGCCGGGGTATTCAAGATACGGATCATGTCGTTGCAATGCATTGAACGTCGTCGTAGGGCTTCCACGATACCATCCTATTTTGCACCTCCTCAAACTTATTCTATTATTACTATCGAATATTTGATAACCTCGTAGGTTTATTCATGTACCGAAGGGATCTCTGTGGGTGAGTGATTATCCATACTTTACTCAAATGTACTTAAAATGTCAGAACTCTCCTAATCTTGCTGAAACAATCTCGTGGCTTCAAGCACGTGATCAGCCGACTCCAGGAAAGTGAAAGGTGACACTCGAAATTCCAGACCTCACTCGAGCACTAGACTGCAGATAGTAAATACCTGAATTACTTTTGGCGTTCGGGTAGGCCCCGCGCCTATGCAGCAAATTCATCTCTCTGAATAGAGAAGGTTTAGTAGGGTTTCTGAGGGAAATTCGAATAGATTCTCTCATTTTACTCTACAGCCGAAACTCAAAGTACACCTATGATTGCCTCATTTTGCAAGTCCATCTCTAAGGGTCTGCCTCTTGGGTGTACGGATGCATACGGCTTCCACGCAGCAATGTTCTCCAGGTTTCGCGGACTTGCGCATTGTGATCGTCATCCATCACCATCTGCAAAACATCTTTAGTCTGCAAACCATTAAAGAAACTATCTGCGAATACCGAAAATAATTTTCTCTCATAGTGTCTTACTGAAGCACGACCCTCAAGCATTAAATTCAGGCTTACAAACTTTTTAATTGACCCGGTTTACCCTCAAATCATACCTCTTTACCTCAGACCCTCAATATCATGGAGGACATTCAAAAGACCGCTTTTAATTACGTGGACCTTGCTGGCCAGTCCCCAGTTCCACCACTAGTCGCCTCTGCCTCGCTTTTGTATGTGGGCTTGTCGTCCCCTGCGGCACTTGCTTCGAAGATTGGGTCTTCAGGTGGATCCTCTCTGTTTTCCAAATCTTCTGTACTCACAAAGCCCACCAGGGCCACGTGTCTTTTGTTCGGCGCGGCCAATGCCTTGGGCAGTTGGATCATCTATGACGGAGACGTGACCAACGGCGCAGGATTCACTTTCGCATGGTCGACGTTGTATTTGATAGTGAACGGAAGACCCTCAATGAGAAGCATGTTGCGTGGCCGGTTGAGTCCCGTGGCGCTTTCTGTGTTATCTTTGGGCAATGCTGGGATTTACGGCAAACAATTTTTCTGGCCTTCGGCCGCTTCCAAGCCTTTGGTTTGAGGCGAGTTTGGGTTCTTGGCGTAGGTTTATATTGCGTTGCGAATACAAGACAAATATAGTGTATTGAAAAGAATAGTCAGGAGTTGAAGAGTGAAAGAATATTTTCTAAGGATGAGAAAAAAAAGAAGGAATGAGGACAAAAAGTGTTTGTCCTACCTCCGGCTAAGAGTGTTATATTTGAAGCTGCTGGACCACCAAGAGACTTCTTGATTCGTGAGTGTCCCTTGTCCTTTACTAGACTTTTCGTAGCAAAACAGCCTTCACCTTTAGAAAAATGATGAAAAAAAGATTGTGGCGTCTTTGTGACTCACTTAAATGTTTGATGAAGTTAAGGTAATGCCCAGCAATAGCCTCAGATTATTCTAGATTTATTCAATAACCTCAGGACAACTACTTTACTCACATATACGATGAAGTCTTTTTTAAAAAATAAACGTCTTCCTTTTCTGTCTCCACCTACAGGTTAATGTGAGTTAGCCAAAACGAAATTTTCCGCCCATTTCGCCTGCGCTAATAACATGTCACCCTTCTAGCTTCCGGCTGAACTTGAGTCAAGCTTCGGTCACCAAAGTCTACATAAAATGGACAATTTGTCTCAGGAAATATCGTTTCTCTCGTTTCACCTAGATTCTATTACCATTCTACAGCCACGCCATCGGTAGAAACCCGTTTTCTTGCGCATAGTCGACTATCCCCTTTTCGTCATACAATTCTATGAATTGCTGGTCCATGGGCCGCTCCTTCGGCGCTGCAAACTTTCTGTACTCGTCAAAAATGATTGTGAGCGACCAGCCTTGGAGCCGGCGAAGGACTCCGACCAAACAGCCCGTACGATGCTTGCCTCTGTTACAATGGATCAAAATGGGCTGGTTTTCAGGGTTTATCACGATTTTCATCGCTTTCGTGATGAGTTCGCTGCTGATCTTCACAAACGGTTCCTTGTTGCCTGACATTCCGAGCTGAAAAAGTTTAATTCCTTCCTTTTCAAAGAACTCCGACTGTTCTTGTGGGTACTCTTCAGGAATCAAACACAACACGGCCTTGAGCTTCAATTTCTTGATAAAACCAAAGTTCAGTGTTTGCGGAAAAGACAGGCGGTATATCTTATTTATAACGGGGGCAAAGTTCTCTGGAGGAGAAAGCGTTTCTGTATCCCCAGCCAGAACCTGACTCGTGTACATTTGAGAGGGTGCATTTGCGGCATTTGCGGCATTTACGGCATTTGCGTCGAATTTGTCGTCGAGATCTTCCTCATAGGTCATCTCGTCCTCCTCCGTAGTTGTTCCTACGGCGTCATTCTGCTTGATTTCGGCCATACGAGATCGTAGTGTTTTGACATTTATGTTGTGTGGCACGTGACCTGGCAGATCCTGGCTTGGGGCGTCGTTTTTCATACTCGCTGACGGCGATCGGCTAAGATCTGGTGGCGAATTGAAGTCCTCGTCCATCTGGAAAGGATTGTCCGAAAACTCAGACATGTTTGTCCCTAGAAAAATCCCTAAATTAGCGCAAATATGTCTATATAGATTTGAGCACTAAACCTAGTTTGTCAGATAAAATGTATATTGTTTAAATGGCTCAGATGCGGGCTTAAAGGTGAAGCTTTGTCCAGGTCAATTTAGCAAGGCTTTTGTCAATTTTTCTGACGTATTGGGGCTAAGGCCCAGGAGTTTTCGAAGGTGGTCTGAGAAAATGAAGCATTCTATAAGCAGATTTAAGGTCTGGGTGAGCTTCGAGTCAGTGAGCGGGGTGCTGTGTGCACGCCGATAGGAGCTGGTGAAGGAGGAAAATACGGAAAAAGAGAAAGATGAATATTAAGACTTTGTACGAGGAATAGCGATTTGGAAAGCTAATATTTTATATTTTACCTGCCAAGTAATCCAATTGGGTACCTAACGGCCACTTTTCACTCGCTTTATCAGTTTACACTTCATTTTTGGCCCGCCCTCGAATTTCAGGGTCCAAAAGCAAAGTGAACTAATGGTGAGCTTCCAATCAAAGGCCTTGTTAAAGTCTAAACGTCGTTTTCTCTTTTTTTTTTGGGAGCATTGTGAAAACTTACTCGGCTCTTCTCTTATTCCCTAAATCTTTTGGTGTTTTTACCCGGAATGCCAACTACCAAATCGGACGGCTTGAGATGAATGATCGGGTAGGCAGCTGAAGCTTTCAAAAAGGGAGAGACAAGAATCATACAATTTAAATGTTTACACTTGTGAGAACAGATGATCAATATTTTTTCGGGATCGTTAGTTTGGATGTAACTTAATGAGACATGCGACAGAGGGAAAAATCCGAGAACTTCGGGTGATTTTATGACTTTTACGTTAGACGAGGTAGTATGAAGCAAAATAATATAAAGAAACATAGTATGAAGCGCAGTATCACAAAATCAGGTTGCTGAGGGAGCAAGGTGGATAGCAGGAGAAAATGTTTCCGCCTGGTATATATATGCACTTTGAGAAGTGAAAGATCAGATTACTTTACTAAACCCAGAGATAGTCAGCAATGCCACCCACTATTGAATACGTGGAAGCGGGTGAGTTTACCCAAATCATACACTGAAATATTTGTTTCACTTTTCACGAAAGAGCAATTTCAGCTCCAGTCCATCGTTTTCCACACGATTCATTCATCATTCTCAATTTTACACCATTTCTTTGAATAAAATCCTAAAAACTTACGAGAGATAATCACTCAAAACCGATTTTTTGAGACATGATCGAAACGCAGATTTTTTTGATCCCTAATATAACAGAATCATGACAATTCTGCGCCCAAGTAATCTACGGGCATACATCGTGGACACTCAAACAAGAAATCTTCAAAACTTTTGCTTTTACATTTGCGGATATCTGAGACTTGAACGCAATTTGCCCTTTTTGCTTTTGACGGACTCTTACAAAAGAATGATAAGCTGAGCAACATTGGCAGCTGAAACTTATTAAAACATTAAATTAAAACGAAACTAGCATTCACATCACCAAAATTGAAAAGAACCAAGGGAGCTCAGTTTTGGTAAACCTGCTCTTGCTCCACCTCACGAAGGATTCTCTCGATCGAATCAACATCTGTGTGCAAGCCAGCTGCTTCAGACATGGACTCGCCCAAAGTCCCTTTTTCGTAATCCGAAGTTGGGCTGTTCGTCTTGTTTACCTTATAAAATGAGGACAACGTTTTGTCCGAAGACTCATTTGTGCTTGTTCTGCTGAAGAAAGAATTCTGACACGAGGTGGGAGTAGACGTATTGTTTGCTGAAGAGGCCCAAAGAGAGCTGAGCGGCAAGTTGCAAACAATAATAATCACACTCAAGTTCAAAAACACGTTGCTTTTGGTTCCCGTGTACGACCAAATCACCATGATGGATGGGATGATGCATGTTTGAGTTGACATAATGAGCAATATGTGCATGGCGTCAAACTGTTTCAAGCCCAAAACCCTTCTTGTTCTCACGGCGAAAATCAACTTGGCTACCAAGAGCACACATGTGTAGTTGATGGAGGCGGCAAACATGATAAACGGGAGGTTGTTTTCCCAGCTTGCATACTTCAAAAAGCCGTCTGTGATTTGAGCTTTCACCCTCATCAAATTGTGTGTGATGGATATAATGTAAAGTACCACCACAACTATCGCAAGAGCCGCAGATATAACCGAAAACACAGTGTTGAAAGACCGGGCTTTGGTACTTTTGAAAATCACATGGATCTGGAACACGAGTATGCACTCAATGGAAGCTATCAAAAGAACGTAGAATGCGTTGACGGCAATGGTCATGTGGAATCCGCTCCAGTAGTTGTAAAAGAGTCCGGTGTATGTAAAGGATAAGGAGTTGAAGGGGCCCATAAGATACCCGATATAGAGGCCCAGGCGAAGAATGAGAAACAAGAGGGAGATCTGATGCAAGATAAACATGGGTGTTTTTTTGTTGACAATGACAAACCATGATACAAACATGAGCAAAGAGCCCGCTCCGATAGCAAGGCCTTGTGCTATTGCCATTTTGATGCTGTCATGGAGAGAACTATCAAGTTGGCCGAAGGAAACCGCCAAAACGGTATCTTGCACTGTAAAATTGAGTAGCAATTCTGCCGGATCAAGGTCAGAAATCATTATGGGTGTTGATGCTCATCATTTCGAACAGAAAGATACGGAGTCTTATACATAGTTTTTAGAGATTCATGTGGGTGCAAATGGTGCGTGAGATGCGTTTAAATTACTTGCCTGTTTTGGCATCCACAATGACGGGCAGTGGCGGTTTTGCAGGCGCACGTTACCGATGAGTTGACTTCTGCAAGTTTTGCAGGAAAAAATCAACTCAAAATGCAGATTTGTGGGCTTTAGGCGCCAAGAAGCTTCTTGCAAAGTAGTGATGCATTTCCAGTCGATCTTTTCTATTCTACAAAATTAGACTTGTAAAGCAAGAGCATCGATGGGCGTTGCTTAGATTTGAGAACCTAGATGTTGAAACCTACCTTGTGAAGAATAACGAGAAGGATGTAAAAAGAAGCGGCAAAACCATGACTAGTTTTTCAAGAGGCCCCTGGGAAAAGAAACAAATGAGAAATGCTGGACTCAGAGCCTAGTTGCAACGTAATCCCCGTCTCATAAGTTTTCCTATTCGGGCGCCATGGTGTGCCGGCAACACCCAAGTGTTTCAAGTGAGCTCACGTGCACAGCTGCCTCTCTTAAACCTGCTTGATCTAGGAGGATATACTTTGCATAAGACGTCAGGTTTGAATTGTTTCTATCCCGTCAGAGACGTGGGTCCATAATGTAGCAGTGTAATTATTTGGCACTGGGGCAGAGGCCCTATCTTTATTTAAAATACTCATGGACCTAGAACATACGACGTTCCCTCGCGAGTTAGTATAGACAATTAAGTTGAAGTTAAGTATATGTTGTTTTTTTGTGATGCTTGAACTCGGTGAGAAAAGATTCCCGAAGTGCTCCGCGGATGTTTATGAGCACTTTTGTGTCATGGCACACAGTGGGGGGCTTTTTAGTAGGCCTTGAGGGCTCCTTTTAATAGCACTCATAAAAATAATATCAGTTAAGTGAAAATTTTAACTCTTCCAAGGCCTGATATTCCCCAAATAACTCTCAATCTTTGTCAAGCTCGAACTAATTTAGGTGTACTTTGTGCCATCGATTTCTGTCTCGATGATAAGGGCCGTCTAGTATGCGCACACGCTACAGACTCCAGAGTACACGTCTCTAATCTGTATAAAGTGTTGTGTCCACGTCCCACGGTCTAGCTTCGGTATTCCGTCTTTCTAAATTCTGATTTAAGTAAAGAAAGCAGTATTACATAATGAAAAAAAAAAAAAAAAAAACACACATATATATAAAAGTCGAAACTGGTTTTACTGCCTTGTACTAACTATGAGGTAAACCTGTTCATAATACCGCGGTTCCCTCATGTCATTACAACTTAAGTTCTGCAGGTGTCTCTCTTCATTACTTCATTCCTGTTTTCTACGACTTACCCTGAATTACTCTTCTTGTTTATTTGCCTTTCTTTATTTTTTCATACATCCATATATTATATTTCTCTTCTTTCTCTCCTCTCTCTCATCTTCTATCCCTCCAGTCCTCTGCCCAATAATCCCCATTTCCTTCCGGCCTTACCCGTTCGGCCAGAGTGGACCACACCCAAAGCGCGCGGTCGCGTCGGAAACCCGCACCTCCCAAAGGTGTTCCGTCACTCATTCCGGATCCGAAAACACCCCATTCCACGTCATTTCAGCTCTCTACATCCACGTCGGCGCCAGAGAACTGCGCCTTGCTTGCCAGCTCGCTATTGCTGACATCCTGATAATCACAAACGCTCGAAGAAATTGTCGAAAATAGCCGCAGAACCGTCTCTTCCACACGCCCTCGATGTCGGACCACAACGATATCTCGATGTTGGACGTTTCCAACGCCCTTGACAGCATCAGCAAGGACGAGAATCCCCAGGCGCCTCCTCGCAGAAAGTCCACGCTCATTCTCACGGATGAGCCGGACGCGGAGAAAATGCACGTCGAGCTGTCGGCGGGCACAGAGGCAGAAGCCGCCTCAGGCACGAAAAACGATACTACAAACGAGCCCAGACCGGGCCCAGCACAGGCAGAACACCCGCCGGCCCCGCCCCCGGACCCGGAACAGGCCGTCAATGTGCCGGTGGACATCTCGTGGGTGCAGGGCGGGGAGAAAGTGTACGTGACAGGCTCGTTTACGGGCTGGAGAAAGATGATTGGGTTGCAGAAACAAGCAGACAACTCGCACGTGGTCACGCTCGGCTTGCCCGTGGGCACGCACCGGTTCCGGTTTGTCATCGACAACGAGTTGCGGTTCTCGGACTTTTTGCCCACGGCCACCGACCAGATGGGCAACTTTGTCAACTACGTCGAGGTCACGCCCGAGCACGTGCAGATGCACTTGCGCCAGCAGCTGAAG
>JAJLZY010000224.1:0-19670 GCA_030564885.1 Metschnikowia kofuensis (nom. inval.)
TTGTCAATTCCTCGAGATGAACAAAGAATTTCATTGTCAATGATCTGCATGGTTCATCACAAATAGCCACCATAAAGCATACAGCTCAAGCTTCTTTGCATCTGAGAATAATCGCCCACACGGTTACATGCACGCGGGAGCTCAAAAGCGACGTGCTTCGACGGCAACCATTCTTATTGAGATTCCATTAAGAGTCTCAGTCCGAAAGTTTGCCGCTGATCTCCAATAAATATGTTTTGAAGTATTCAAAACTCACTAGAGTCACTGCACTCGCTGGTAAAGTACGTGCGAGGTTGGTCACATACCCAGCATAAAACCCCTTTAACCCTTTTTTGTGCACAATTTTCTTGAACTCTGAAGCCAACTTACCTGAAGCCTTGCGTTCTTCACGAGTCTGCATCTGCATACGTGTTCGTAGTACCTCGTGAGGATATGTGACTGTGCTAGCAATCATTTTTGACCCACATGAGGCGAGAAGCAACCGCCAAAGCTTGTGTTCTTTAGTTGTGGCGAGATCTTGGGTTTTGTTGACGCCGAGAAGCTTTTTCATGGCCTCATATGTTGGGAAATGTATCCCCACATGCACAAGTCCAAAAAGTGATGGGACAAGGCCACTATAAAACACTCGAATGCCCTCATTTCGATACATCTTTTTGAACGCATCGATGGTGCCCTTATAGTAGACCTCTTCTTTACCAGTCTGAACCATGAGCCTGGTTTTGACAACCCAGATTGGGTTCACAATAAACGAAGAGCATGCACCTGCACTCATTGACGCAGCAAAATGGTTTAAAGAGTCGATCTCAAGGCCAAAGTTCCGCCTGAAAAAGTCTGGATAGTAGTTTTTCGCCCTCTCGTAAGCTGTGAAATAAATGGCCCAAGTGGGCAAGTAGCCGATCGTCACAGGGACAACGCCTCGATATAGACCTCGAATACCTTCTTCACGTAGTATGGTGCTAAAAGCCTGAAGGAAACCGGTATATTTATACTGCAGGCTCGTGGCCTGAAAACGGGTTTTCACTACATCGAGTGGGCACACGAAAACGCCCGAGATGAAGCCGGATGCGGCGCCCGCGATGGTAATGAGTTGCGATTCTGAAAACTTCGAAAGAAATTGCGGAGTGGTGAGCTTTCCAAGAGGCCCGAACCGTCGAGATACGGGGAAGTTTTCCGTGTTTTCCTCTCTGAACTCCATATCTTCACCCTGCACAACGTCAGAAAAGTCTTGCACGAGCCGCCGAAGGGACGGCAGATCCAGTGGGTCACGGCCATCGCGCATTATATGATACAAGTTTATAGATTAAGAAAAAGTGATGCAAGTTGGTAGGGATTCGTTAAAGAATTTGTATTTGCTTGGCCCAGTTCAAGATACGCGCGGCGTCTTCCTAAGATTGAGCAGCAGTGTTGGTTAGGCAGCGTAAGAAGTGCGCTGGGAGCGTGGATTGGAATCTAGTCAAATTTGAAGTAACTATAATGAATAATTGTCTTGAAGCTCAGCACATTTTTTTGTGGAGTATCAGGAGATAGACGGCCCGATCGCAGCAAAAAATGATACGAGTGGAAGAACGAACAGCCATGATTTGAGCCCGAATCTTCCAAAAATCCACACTCGCGAATCCGCAAGTGCAGGCCGCTCCAGTGTCGGGATAGAACGGAAGGACGTGGATAAGTCGAGATATTTGGTGAGCTTCGTGTAGAAGCAAGCCAGAGAAACATGACCCTGTTTTTTTCGAGTTAGTTTCTCTTACTGTTTAAGGCAAAAAAAAAAAAACACAAAGCTTGTTGAAACAAAATTCAGGAGGAATGTTTTTATTTTGTGATGATGCTTTTGGGGCAGAAGGACATTGCGCAAGCTGTATTTTCTGATACACACGATCTCAGGACTAAATAAAAGAAAAGAAAAAGACTCGAGAGAGTACAATGTTATTCTTGCCAGCTTTCTGTTTCGGCCTCATCTTCTAGAATTCATTCAGCACGCCAAATCCTGCGGGAGTTTAATGTTTTATTTAAAATGCCGGTATTGGCTGGGCCCTGAGGCCCTGAGACCCTCGGCAAGTGTCCGCGAGTTTGTCGATTCGGCTAAGTAGTGAGCTCTCGGTGCCGGTGCCAGTGCAAGGTCGTCGGACCCAATTATCTCAAAAGCGTAAAACTCCTTCTGCAAAGAGACTCGAGTACCTAAATGGAGATGATATTAGATTTTTTAAAAAGGCAATTTGTAACAGCAAATAAAGCTTCTCAAACCAAAATAGAATACTAACAACTTAGACACACTATGAGTCCTTTCATCTCTTATTGATACCTCTGATTACCCACGGAGTGCGCGTTTGATAAGGACGCACCGAAAACCAACGGCCTGCACATCTTGCCGAGCCCAGTGCCTCAATTCACGTCAGCATCAGCTCACGTCAGCTCTAATAACCTCTATTTATCAGATGATGAAAAAGAATACATCTCCTCGAACAAAGCGACAACTCTGGAATTGTGGAGAGAGGTCATAATATTTTTTTCCTCGCTGATACCTCTCTCTATCCTCAAATATTTCATATTATTTAGGCACTCAATACTTGTCTTGTTCGGCTCAGGAAGATCGGCTCGCGGGCCTATTTTTCGGCCGTCTTGTCAATATTTCCGGGGCTGCCGCGTAACGTGCAGGGTACCTGGAGATTGCTGCGTGAATTACGCAATCTATAAAAAACCTACTCGTCGCTAGATTGATTGCAAAGTAATTTTTCCGATCATCGCGCTACTAAATTTATTCATCTAATGTCTGCACCCAAAAAAGACGGAATTACCCTCTTCTCGAAGGAGTACTATGCTGCCTGTACTATAGGAGGTATCATTGCATGCGGCCCCACGCATTCTGCAGTAACCCCACTAGATTTAGTGAAATGCCGTCGCCAAGTTGACTCGAGCCTCTACAAGTCGAACATCCAGGCCTGGAGAACTATCTTGAAGACGAGCGGGGACTCGATTTTCACCGGTTTTGGTGCAACTTTCATCGGGTATGCACTCCAGGGTGCGGGAAAGTACGGCTTCTATGAGTACTTCAAGAAAACATATTCTGACGTAGTGGGCCCCGAGTATGCTTCCAAGTACAAGACGGGAGTCTTCTTGGCAGCCTCTGCGTCTGCCGAGTTCTTAGCGGACCTTGCCTTGTGTCCTTTAGAGACAATCAAGGTGAAGACGCAAACGACAATTCCTCCATATGCAACATCGGTGGTAGACGGCTGGTCCAAGATCACTGCCAAGGAAGGCATTGCCGGGCTTTACAAGGGCCTTGGTCCACTTTGGGCTCGCCAGATTCCATACACGATGGTGAAGTTTGCGTCTTTTGAGAAAACAGTGGAACAGATCTACGCCTACCTCGGCAAACCTGCCTCTGCATACACGTCGTTGCAGCAAACCGGGGTTTCGTTTTTGGGAGGCTACATTGCCGGTATTTTCTGCGCAGTGGTCTCGCACCCTGCCGACGTGATGGTGTCCAAGGTAAATTCAGACAAGAAGGCGAACGAGGGGTTGGGCCAGGCCGTGAAAAGGATCTACGGCAACATCGGCTTTGTTGGTCTCTGGAACGGGTTACCCATGCGTATTGTGATGGTCGGTACCTTGACCGGTTTCCAGTGGTTGATCTACGACTCGTTCAAAGTGTACGTGGGCTTACCCACCACCGGCGGCCATTAGGGTCTTTTTATTCTCCTCTAGGTCCTCTTGTGATTCACCATTAATTGACTCTATAGATTAGAACACGTGCTTGTGTCGCTAGCCCCATACATTTTTGAATAAATCGTCATCTAGATCCGTGGCAGCCGCGGGTTTCGAGCCTGTAGAGGCATGTGTCCCAACAGGAGAGTTTCCAAATGTCCCAGAGAAACCAGCACCCAAGGCAGACGAGCCCAGGTTTGTGCCATTATATGAAGGTGCACTGGCCCACTGGTTCACCGAGCTCGAGCTATCGTTCCACTCGTTGGCCCACTGTGAAGTTGTAGAAGACGCCGAGATATTGGCACTAGGCACAGGACTTCTAATAGAGGTAGCCGTGGGGGTATGTGCACCCATCAGCGGCTGCGGACTCGATGCAAACGCAGTGGTGGACGATGTTTGGGAGGGCTTTGCAGCCAAAGACTCTGTTCCAAAACTGAGACCCATGAGAGAATTGGATAGTCCAGAGACCGACGACACTGGTGTTGCGGAGCCTTGCGGTTGTGGGACTGGCGACAGCAGGGCAGCGGGGCTTCTGAACGCCTGCGGTTGTTGTCGGTGCACACTGGAAGAAGAGGAAGAAGGTGACGAGTAGAGAGACAAAATCGACTTCTTCAAGTCGGTTCTTACGTCGCTGGCTCGTGGGGCAGGGGCAGACGGGGTCACCGGAGACGCAGCTTGGATGGTGTGGGCCCTGGGCGGCGCGCTGGGCGAGATTCCGGACGCCATGGCCGGTGTGCTGCGGGAGTTCTGGGCTACGGGGGAAGGACTGGAAAGGTTCAGTGTAGACGAGGCAAAGGCGCCGAAATCGTCGTCTAGAAGCGACGGCGTGGATGCAGAAACATGTTTGTGTGGACGCGAGGCACCTGGAAGCAGGTTAGATGTGGGCTTCGCCGACGATTGTGGACCTCTTTCGGGTTTAACGGTGGTTGATTGCTGAGGTGCGGAGCTACCAGACGAAATTGACATAGGATCAGGCACTTTCGACAGCGCGGCCCATTTCTTCATGTCATACTTGGTTCTGATGAAGTTTTCGATCTTCGAAGAGTCAGGCACGTAACCATCGGGCAACTTGTCCTCCCAGAAAAGATTGCATTTCTCGTTACCCCATTTGATCATTGATTCAACCTGCTCATCGGTCCAGACGTCCAAATCCACCGACTTGACCCGCGAGATATGCGTTCCCATGGACCGGTGGATACCAGAACATCGAATACAAATAAAGCAGCCCAAGTTCCAGGAAGCCCACCGTGGATGTTGTGCCGTTTTACAGTCCACACAGCTCTTGTTGGGTAACTCCTTGAGGAGCTGGCGAAAAATCTGCTTGTGCTTCTCACTATGTGTTTTCCTGGAAGACGGAAGCGCAGACATCGTAGTTCTGAGAGGGTTGTGGGCTTTTACCTGCGTTGAGGAAGTTATCAAATACGGGTTCTGGTGAGGCGGAACGAGTAGTGAGGCTAGTTACAAGCGACCACTCGTTGATCCAAGGTGTACGGGTGTGGGATCAGTAAGTGCCAGCTCGCACGATAAGATCCGGTCTTGGTACTCGAATTAGTTCGCGCGCTTGGCGAGGTTGAACGCAGACCGAGAGATATTTCCCACACCGGAGCCATGAGACAAATAAGAAAAAGAGAAAAACAAAAAAAAAGAGAAAAAAAAAAGTAAATTGAGGAAGGAAGAGAGTCAATGAATGAAATAGAGAAAGAAAGAAAGATACCGTAATTTGGATACCTTCGCGAGCTCATCCTTGGTGTATAACAACGAACATCTGATCTGTAGCTTGCTATCATTTAGATTTGACTCAATGACCCATTTCATGTCAGGCCAAGATTACGGCCGCACAAATATATTCACCTCACTCGAAACTTACGAGAATTTCGCGTTCGCTGTAAGTATCAAAGACCAGCTTAATGACTCGCAAGAAAAGTATTGATCTCAAGACTGTTTGTTATGAAGATGCGACAACTCAGGTGTATGACGCTCGATGCATACAAATTCTGCCAGCTTCCTAAGGTCACCTTCCCAGAAAAAGCCCCAGCCGTATTAGCAAGAAGTAAATGCCTTTTTGAACAATCTAGTGTATCGATCATATCCGAGGTTTACACCCGGTCAGCCTGAGCGAAATCTCGTGAATTATCATTATATCCAACACATCTCGAGGTGAGACAATACAAGACTCAGGGCCATAAAAGGCAGTCAATAATAATGTTGAGGACAGAAATCGATTACCTTCCACAAGACCTTTATTTTCAAGTTTGATAATTCACTTCCCGACGACTCATATTTCTCTCTTCAAGTGGAAAAACAAATGACTAATACATGTCGCAAATAAATGAACCATCAATCTTCGTGTTATCGGTGCGCAGTCAACTTTGCCGCAAGCTTCTAATGTGCGTGTTTTCTCTCTTGGACCCCGCGCCTGTATGGACAGCTCGCACAAATCCTGCAGCAACGATGACGGTGAATTCCATGCATTGGCTCTAAAAAATCTTGAGCTCTTTACTCAACATTGTTTTACACCCACCACTTACATCCGCAGAGACTCCGATTCTCCAAAATGTGTTGCTGTATCCCCGAAAGACAGCGCTGGGCCACGGCAGAACTGTCTCTTGATACTCTACCTGAACTCTCACTATCCGAAATCAGAAAAAACGACGGGCCAGACAAACTATGGATGATTTTTTATAATTACGTATATGATGTCACAACCCTAGCAGAAAAGCATCCAGGCGGCGCAGAGGTGCTTTTCGACTGTGGAGGTGTAGATGCCACCCAGACGTTCGAAGACGTTGGACATTCCAAGACCGCTTGCGAGATGCTTTCACCCTATGTCATTGGAAAAGTGCCCAAAAGTGCCGAGAAATGCTATAAATTAGAGACGCCAGAAAAAGCTGTTCTGAAACTGGAAGCTCGGAAAAAGAAAGATAGGAAGCTGCTCAGCTCAGAGAAAAACACGGACAAAGTCCTCATCTTTCTAGCTATCCTTGCTCTACTTGCTTGCGCTTCATTTTTGGGCCTTCAAAAACTCAAATGGGAAAACATAGTTTCCTGAAGTGACTTGACGTCAGCTCAAAGAAACCTGTTCAATGTTGTGTTTTATTCAAACAACTATGATGTTATTACGCGGGCGTATTTACAATTCTTGACCGGCCATCTTTAGACTACTTAATCAGGCATCTTTATATTGATAGCCTGAAAATATTTACCTCTTTCGGATCATGGGCTTTTGGATGCAGTTGAAAGACTAGAGGCGTTTATGGGCTTTATGAGCTGATGAATGCAGTCAAGACACAGAATCACTAGAAGAAGTCTCGTTTCTGACCGTTTCTTGAACTTAACCAAGATACTAGATCAAACGATCAGAAAGTCGTGTGTATGAACAAACGATCGAAAAGTCGTGAGTATGAAATTAACTTATTGCTTTGATCCTATTCATCAGAGCCAAGGACCTTATGCTGGTTTAGGTCTTGATTAAAATTGATTGGTCTTTCCCAAAGTTCACTCGGAAGCAGTGGCAAGTCAACCTATGTGCTGAATTAGCAAAACGTTCTGTTTTATATTTTTTTCTGACAATATGCCTAGACCTTTCCCTATTTTATTATTTATTGTGTGATTCAACTTCGCGCTAATTCCACCGTTTCATTTATCCTTTCAAGAAGAAAATCTATAGCTCATTGCTTAAGTTATTTCATAATTTTTGCTCCTGTAAGATCATCAACATAATAGGTATGATTCTTGCCCCTTACGAATTCATGAATGGCCGTCTTCTTTTTGCACTGGCTTTTGTCTATGCTGGATCCTGTAGATGGTCATATCTCGCCATAGACGCTACCTAAAGAGCATCGGATACTCATTCTCGGACTTTTCAATAAGAAGAATTTGTGCTGTGTGTGTCAATACACGTCTCATTGAGTTGGCAGTTCACTCAACGGCTTTAGTGTGACTTAGTTAATTACTTGTAAAGATCACAGCTATGTATCATGGATGCGGACTGAAGTGTAGCTATCATCCCGCCCTTCGAGGAATGTCGGTCTTCCCTGATCACTTGAACTTGAATCGAATGGCTCTTCTGTATTGATTAAAAGTTTCAAAAGCATTCTACTCTTTTTATCGAAAGCAATGCAAAATCAATGTGCGGTTATTCGCACATGCTCCAAAATTCGACAACAATAATCATGCCTGAGAATAGAACTGATAGGGACTCGAATTTTCCACTCCACAAACTCATAGGGTTACACGCGTTTGGCAATCTAAGTGCCTCCCATATCCCCACTTTCTCCTGCAGCCACAACTGCGTCGCCTCGCTCTCTGACATGAACAGTTTCAGCCCCACTTTAGAACTGCGAATTCACGAACAATTGAGGTGCAACTGTCAGCAAACCGTTCCTGACTCGGCCTAGAAAAGTGAAATAATTCGTTTTTTTTTGCGGGTATTGCGGCCCTAATATTAAACTGATATGCTTTCAAACATGGAAGTCGTTTCTTTTAAAATGAAAAAGCCTTTTTTATAAAGAAAAAGGCCATAATTCGTGACCTGGCCATTAGTAATTGATTAGTAGCAGGGTCCAGGCCCAGGGCTCGCACGCGTTTCTGACAATCGGTAAGCAGTCAGTGATCCTTAGGGCGGGCCCGCGCCTAAAAAGACATATCCGCTTACGCATTTCGAGAATCTGGCCTTCGAGAACTCTGAGCCAACCTATTACCCGTACATTATAATAGACGTTGCACCAAAACGTAATTCGCTGATAACGCTTTCCAAAGCTCCGTCAAACGTACAGGCTCTCATTTCATTCAATAGAAGACAAACTTGTTTCGGTAGATAAAGAGGAAAAAAGTCAGTCCTAATCAACGCGCGCTGCCTTGTCTCGGGCCATCTCCACTGGCGTACTGACCTCCTCTCGCTCGCCTAATTCGCATCCTTTCTTCAAACTCTGATATCATAAGAGTGCTGAACATGTCTTCATTTTATGCCACTAAAGGCGACCATACATGGAGGGATCCAGATATCTGCGATATTTTGAGTCCCCAGCCCGACTCACAGTACAATCTGGGCGGTTACAGCAACACACCAGAGACCAGCCAGGGCTTTCTGCTGGAAACTCATGAAAACTACGTCATTCCAGGATTTGATCCCCTGAATGTGCTTCCGCCCGAAATAAATGGGACTTTACAATGGCTGTCCCCTGGAGAAGGAGTGTACTTTGAGGGAGACGGCTCGGTGAAACCACCACCCCAATACTACGGGTCCTTGGACCATCATCAAGGTTATAACAATGACACAGAGCTCAAAACGGAGTCTTTGTCTTCCGGGTCATCAGGAAATGGCCAGAACGTAGGCATGCCGCCGACTGTACCGGGCTCCGGGGCATCTTCAGATAAACAAAAAGAAGTCAGCAAGCCAAAGAGACTGCGGGGTAAGGTTCTCAACGATGAGGAAGCAAAACTTATGGAAATAGACGACTCGCTTTTGACCGAGGATCAGCTCACAATCAAGCGCAAAGCACAAAACAGGCTTGCGCAGCGTGCGTTCCGGGAGCGCAAAGAGCTGAAGTTGAAGGAGCTCGAGGCTAGACTTCTCGAGAGCGAAGGCGAGAGACAACGATTGCTCGAGGCTCTTGACGAAATTAAGCTGCAATTCATATCGGTGCGGACGGAGAACGAGGTGCTACGGTCAACTAACTCGGGACGTCAAGGTGAGATGGATCTGCAAAGCTCGAGGTTTACGTTTCCTCAGTCACAGCAAGCGTTCGTGCAAGAGATGATGAGCGGCCAGTCACACCATGTAGTAGACGAGCAGACCGTTAGCAAGATCTACGAGGAGCCGCAGCGGCCAGGCCAAAAAGTGCTCGCTGTAGGCGCCGTGTGGGATTACTTGCTGGTCAAGATCGAGGAGGAGGAATACGAGAACATTGACATGGTCGAGGTCATGCAAACCTTGAAGGGAAATGAGGTTTGTCATGGATACGGTCCCGCATACCCATTATCTGTAGTGAACCGTGCGCTCGACACCGTGGCGGAGCGACATCATAGTTAGAAAGGCGGCTCATGGTAAATGGGACTCGTGTTTGGCCACTTCCTGTCTGAACTTTTATACGTAGTGGAACCGATCAAGAGAGCAATGCTTGAGTCATTTAGGCAGGCATGATAATGACAGAGAAAAAGTGGCAATCATGATCTTGACCCATGATGAACTTGGCCTATGATAATCTAGCGCTATGATCTTGACCTAACATGTTATGTGGATAGATCAACTTGAATATTTTGAAGTGAAGAATGAGAAATGAACGAATGATTATCGAAGAATACTAATGAGAATCGAAGAAATGAGAAAATTCAAATAAAAACAACAAAAACTGAAGCTCCTATGTTTCCTATCACATTACAAGTATTTGTTCTCTTGTCGTCTGATGTGGGCTAATTTAGGGCGCGAGAAACATTTTGGGCGCCGACTCTGGGCCAACTGATATGTCTTTCACATCGTCGCCTCGACTATCTCAGACAATAAAAGTCCATTTTTCAGATTCAATTCGAAAGAGCAACGAGACGAGGAAACAAATGAGATATATATTTATATATATCTATATAAATATCAAATAAAAGGAGAGTTAAATGTGGAGCCTCTTTGACCTCATGATTAACACCATTCTCCCTCACAACTTTGCAGCCGGATGAGGAGCTGTTTCCGCACCCAAACCAAGACTCAACCATAATCCAGTTTTCTGGCCTTTCTCAGCTGGCCAAAGCACTCCGAGTCCACACATGGCTCAAGGTCTTATCATAATTAGTCCTTAGGTATCTATCCCACCGATTCTTTCAGCCACTTTGCTGCTTCCGTTTTATTGATAATCTTCCTCTCATCCTCCCGTCATGTCCAATCAAACAATTCAGTCAACTCTTTTATAGTGGATTCCCATGGAGATGGTTCCACAGCTCTCTACCCTCACATTTCCTCACATCTCCATAGGATCGCACACCTGGCGAACAAAGTGGCCCACGCCCGGCAAACAAAGTGGCCCGCACCTGGGAGACAATGGACCTGCCCTCGCACCGAACTTTCTAGAAGTCGCGCGGGCCAACCACTACGGCGGGCCTCTTCACCACATATAATTTTGGTCGCACCGTTGGGCCCTCCAACGCCTCAAAATTCACACATCAGATTTCATTCCACTGAAGCTTGTTTTTGCGCACACTGAAACACCGTACAACTATGTCAGCTGAAGAATACAAGGCTCAGGGCAACAAGCACTTTGCAGCCAAGCAATTCGACGAGGCCATTGCCGAGTTCACCAAGGCCATCGAGGTCTCGGAGACTCCAAATCACGTGCTCTACTCAAACAGATCAGCTTGCTATGCGTCTTTGAAGAACTTCGACAAGGCTCTTCAGGATGCTGAAAAGTGCGCAGAGATCAACCCGGCATGGGCCAAGGGCTACAGCCGTGTGGGCGCAGCACACTATGGATTGGGAAACCTCGACGACGCAAAGAACGCCTACACAAAGGCGTTGGAGTTGGAGCCTACGAATGCCATGGCCAAGTCGGGCTTAGACGCCGTTGAGCAGGCCGAGAACTCTCGCAACTCGGCCCCTGATATGGGCTTGGGCAAGATTTTCCTGGACCCAAACTTGATCACGAAATTGCGTGCCAACCCTAAAACCTCTGCATTGATGAACGACCCAGATTTGGTCACCAAGGTCTTGCAATTACAAGCCAATCCCCAAGCCGGCATGACCACCATGTTGAGCGACCCAAGAATGATGACCATCATGGCCGCATTGATGGGCATTGACCTCAACATGGCCGACCCTTCAGCTGCCGACCTGGGAGAGACCAGCCAGGCTTCTGAACAGCCAAAACCAGCCGAGACTGCCGCTAAGAAAGAGACTCCACCTGCGAAAAAACCAGAAACAAAGCCTGCGGAGCCTGCCGCAGATGCCTCTGAGGATGTCGAGATGGAGGATTCATCCAAGGCCGAGGCAGATGCTCTCAAAGCTCAAGCCAACGCTCTTTACAAGCAAAGAAAGTTCGACGAGGCCATCGAGCACTACAACAAAGCGTGGGAGTTGAACAAGGATATCACGTACTTGAACAACAGGGCCGCGGCCGAATACGAGAAGGGCGACTTTGATGCTGCAATTGCCACTTGCGAGTTGGCTGTGGATGAGGGACGGTCTCTCAGAGCCGACTACAAGATCCTTGCCAAGTCGTTTGCCAGGATCGGCAATTCATACTTGAAGAAAGACGACTTGGACGCCGCTGCCAAGTATTTCGACAAGTCCTTGACCGAACACAGAACGCCCGATGTCTTGACCAAGTTGAGACAGACCCAAAGAGACATCAAGGTCAAGGAGGCTAACCTGTACATCGACCCAGCCAAGGCTGAGGAGGCAAGATTGGAGGGAAAAGAGCATTTCACCAAGGGCGACTGGCCAAAGGCTGTGCAAGCATACACCGAAATGATCAAGAGAGCTCCTGAGGATGCCAGGGGCTACTCGAACAGAGCGGCTGCGTTGGCCAAGCTAATGTCATTCCCAGATGCTGTCACCGACTGCAACAAGGCCATCGAGCGTGACCCTACTTTCATCAGAGCGTACATCAGAAAGGCCAATGCTCAGTTGGCCATGAGAGAGTACTCATCTGTTCTCGACACTTTGACCACTGCCAGAGAAAAGGACCAGGAGTTGAACTCGGGCAAAAACTTGCAAGAGATCGACCAATTGTACAACAAAGCCTTGTCCCAAAGATTCCTGGCCATCGAGGGCGAGACTCCCGAACAAACCATGGAGAGAGTCTCTAGAGATCCCGAGATTGTCGCTATCTTGCAGGACCCTGTCATGCAAGGCATCTTGGGCCAAGCCAGAGAGAACCCTGCTGCTTTACAGGATCACATGAAGAACCCCAGCGTCAGCAAGAAAATCAATACTTTGATTGCTGCTGGTGTCATCCGTACCCGTTAATGTCCCTCGTGAGAACAAATATATACTCTTTCTTCTCTTTATCAGCTACACACATTCATATCGCTAGGTGTTAATTGTAATAAATGAAAATAATGAAACGCGTAAAACGTAGCTAAATACCGTTGTCGAAAAAGAAGTTCGGTAAATTTAGGTAGTCTGGGTTTGTTTCCGCCGTGAAGTCACTTCCATAGGCGAACCCGCCGGCTTTTTCCCCAAACTCGAGAAAGTCAATCACTTCAAGCGCACTTAATCCAGGTGACTCACCAGCTGGTGGAGGGGTCATGCGAGCCGTCAGATTATTCGAGGAGAATGTGCTGCTATTCATTGATGAGGCACTGCCTCTTGGTGCTGTTGATGTTGAAGTAACTGGCGCAGAAGCATCCCCGAGGTGGGCCAGATGTGTCAGGCACACGTACAGCTCGAGATTGGAGGGCTTTGCTAGAGGCTTATAGAGTACGGAATACTTCTTTTCGACCATCAGTAAATGATCCATGAGGCCCGGGTTTGCCCCTAGAATATCTGTGTTACAAGTCTGATCCACAATGGTGATCACAACCCGCATGATGACTCGAATGAGAATATCCGCCATTCTCACGCGAATGTAAAACAAACGTGTTGCCTCTTCCTCCGCCCTTGCGCCGATTCTGCCGAAAGTATTTAGCGAGACATCAATGAGTAGGCTGAGATCTTTCAAGACATCTGGGTCGTCTGGATAATTTAGGCAATTCGATAAAAGATTCGTCACGGCCAGAAATGGGTATGTCACAAGCCAATTGAACAGAAGAATGGACGAGTTCAGATGCCCAAACGTGCGAATGATATGTAAGATGGTCCGTGCACTGTCGAGGGAGAGTTTTCTGAATTTTGAGTTTTCGTTGGTTGAAGAATCTCTCGCGTCAGATACAACGGCCCAAGGTACTCGGTTAATTGTCATGATGTGATTGAAAAATGTGAGATGAAATCCCATGAGCATCTCGAGATGGGCCGGCGGGTAACTGCCGTCTGTAAAGCTTGTCAAGAGTGCATCGAACTCTGGCAGGTTGTATAGACGTGGGCGGGAGCCCGAGTATACACTATCGGCAAGACGAAACATGTCAGCATTGATGACCAGAACGACGTCTTGAATATTCTTCAAGCTATCATATTTGACCTGGGCGCTGAAAAGCCGCATGTATGTATAGCACCGGATGTAGCATAACTTATCATATTCGTTGCATAATGTTCTCTGGTTGAACTCTGGACTCGCTACAGGAGGCAGTTCCTGGAAGAACAAATTGTCAAGAGAAACATCGAGTAGGTTCACCGAAGGCGGCTTGCCCAGACGATAGCACACCTCGATGTCGAAATGCTGGCACGCTCTCCAGACCCTCGCACGTTTTTCTCGCTCTTCAGGGCTCAAGTGTTCGGCTGAATCTAGCCTATGAAGACCCATGTCCTGAGCATACCTCACGGCCATAGAAGTGAGCGAGAAGTTGAGATCCGAAATCACCCAGGACGTTTCGAGGTGTACGGTCATGAGCAAAAGTGCCTGGATAGTGGATATCCCCTCACTCACTGTGCATACTCTATGATAGTAGTAGACGGCAGCTTTGAACTTCGACTCCTGGAAAGCCACAAGCTCGGTGAGAGAAAATTGAGAGATTTTTGGGAAGTGGCGCTCGAGCGGCTCGGGCGAGTTATTGGCGTCCACGTACGCAGACACACAAATGATTAGTACCAACGACATGATCATGAGTTCTGAGTACGAGAGTGCCTTCGGGTCCGGGTTTGGAGCGGCCTTGTTTTTGTAGTATACGTTGAAAAGCTCCCGCACGTACTCTACGCTGCAGATGAAGTTTGCAAAATGGATCTTTTCAAACATGTATAGCACCTCATCTATGAGCTGCACATCAGGGAAATCGCCCATCCGCAAGGCCGCAATCGACCCCTCTGTCTGGACTTGCGGTTCCAGCCAGATCTTGTGGAATGCCTTCTTACTGGCGATCATATACATGGGCATGATTTGCATTGGCACTGCCAAGTAGTGGTCCGCAGGCGCTAGTTTCAGCTTCACGTACTTGATACTCTGCTCGGAAAGCAATATACTGAAGCCAAGTTGGGGACCTTTATAAGGAGGGACAACGGCAAATTTACGCTCGCAGCCTACATCCTTGACATGCGTATCCAGTGCCACATCAAGAAGAGACTTATACTCATCGAATATAGAGATTTTGGCAGTCTTTTTCTTTCCTGATTTCCTCTGGTCGGCACCCGCAACAGACTGCCCGTTGGATTCTTTGACCGAATCTGTGGGTTCCGAGCCTGATTCCAGAAACGAATCATCGTCTCCATTGGAGTCATGGGTGTCCCCAGATCCACGACGACCTTTTGGTGACTCATTTGGAGATGGGATCCGACCAGCTAGAGGCTCGAGTTTTCCAATGAGCTGCGACACCATAGATTCAAGATTCAGAAGCCGGCGGGCCATCAGATCGCTTGGATTAGTCCGTTTTCTTCGGGTCTTGTTGCCCTCATATAGACATTCCAAGTTCTGCGAGGCGCATAGAGAGCAGGGTGTTTCGCCATTACATTTTGTTTTCTTGCGCCGGCACTGCACGCAGGCCTTGGCGATTCTGTCTCTCTTCTTGGTGGATATCATGAAAGAAAGTCTGTTTGAAAAAGGACTTAGGATTTTGTTGGTGTGGGGTGGGGCTCATTCTTTTTTTTTGATTAGCAGGATACCAGATAGATAGAGTCAGGCTGCTGCGGCTCTGCTGCGGCCCCGCGAATCTTCGAATAGGTTCAAGGCCCAAAAATACGAGGAGGGCCTGGGAGAGGAGAAATAATATTAATACATTGGCAATAAATAAATAATGGAATCAAGGGAATAGAGAATAACGTTGCCAGTTCTCAGAGAGGAAAATTTATTTAACATTCAGGCAAATGCTGAAAGATTTCGGCGTCCTAGAAAAGGTCTGGGAGAGACTAGTCCAGATCTTATAAGTAGGCAAGGCTGGATCAAGAGCAGAGTTCGCTAGCATGCGCAGGTCTCAAACAATGCGGCTGCGAAATCTCGGACCAATTTTTTAGCTGATTATGACTCTTTTCCTTTTTCTTCGTTTCTCTTCATTCCTCCTCTCTTCTTTTATCTGGAGTTCTTGTCGTTTTTCTTTTTTTTTTTTTTTGTTCTCTTTTCCCTCTTCTCCTTGCTTTCCTTCTTTTTGTTCCGCTTTTTTCCTGTAAATCCTAGATGAATTAACCCGAGAAGAAGCTCATTCATTCCTTGACCACTAGAGTTTCCCCAAACCTTTCCTAAAGTCCTCCCCCGGCTCCGTCAAAGAAAAAATTGGGGAATTGATCCAACTGGTCAAATAGCATATTGTCAAACCCGCCAAGCCCGAGGCCTGCGTCAAATGGGTTTAGGTCGGCGCCCCTTTCCTGTGGTGAAATGTCACTATATTGAGACTCAGAACTAGGACCACTATTGGAGCCACTTCTCACTAGACTAGACACAGAAATCAGAGTCGTGTGCGAAGCCGGTGTACCGTCGCTCGGAAATGGAGACTTGGACTCAAACATGTAGGGAATGAGTTTCTTCAAGTTCTCGGCATTCCCGAATAGCTCAGGGAAGAACTTGCGCGGAGCTTCAAAAGTGGTTTTCACGGCTTCGTTATTTGCAAGCACGTCAATTCCCGTATTCATTTCGAATATGCTTATTGCAATACTGGTGATCGACTGCACAAACACCTGGAGCAAAAGCGACATGTCAAACTTGAAAGACCGGATACTATCTGGAGAGAGCGTCCGGCTGAACCAATTCTCGCACATTTTGATAATCAACAAGATATCTGAGTGTGCATCTATTGACTTGGGGTCAGACATGCACGCAGCCAGGAGATGTAGCACAGAAATAAGTGGGAAAAACGTGATCCACAAAGATGGCGCTTTTCCTGGTCCGTATGGATGAAAGTTTTTGAGCATGTGCATTATACTGCGAGCACTATTGAGCGATAGGTTCTTGTACACTTGCGTCTGCGCCGTCGTGACACCAGGGTAAGCAAACATTGTTGGGAGTCGGTTGATGATCATCATGTTGAGGAAATATGTGAGACGCGCGGTCAAGCGGTGTTCCTCGTCGATAGTATAAATGGCCGTGACCTCCTCAAACCCGGGCTGATTATAGAAGTACGGCCTGTGGTCCGGAGCCATGCTAGCAAGAAGATGAAACATCTTCTGGTTGAGAACATCGACGTTGGCTTGTAATGCCTGGAAGGTTTTTGTGTCTGCAGAGGCCGAGAAGAGCCGATTGTAGGTTTCCAATCTTACATCAAATATCATATCGTAGTGCTTCAAGAAAGGAAGCGGGTATGAATTATTTGACAATTCATCTAGGGAAATGCTACTGCGAAGTTCTTCACTTGTATCACTGTAGTTGATGATGGGCGGTTTCCCGCTTCTGAAGCAGATCTCCAAGTCGAAGTAACATGCCGTTTTCCACACCAATAGCCTTACTTCAAAGTCTTCTCGTGAATAGTTTCGGTACGTCTCTATGCGATGAAGACCTGTATCGAGAGCCTTTCTTATAGCTTGCGTGAGAACAACCTGGATGATTTCAGGGGGCTCGTAGCATTTGGCTAAAAACACACCCAAAAATAACATAGCCTTGACTGTTTCTAGACCTTGGCCCCGGATAGATAGCTGATAGAAATAGCACATGCATACTTTCAAGAGCTCGTCTCGCAAATCGCTGAGTTCCTGCGGAGTGAAATCCTTTATTGGGGTTTTGTCTGGTCCGTATGCGGGGTCCTGCGAGGCTCGGTCGAAAAGAGTCTCCATTGCGTCACTGAGACATATTAGAATTGCCAGTGAAAGTTTGAAAAGAGCCACAAGATTCAAGTTCCGTCTATGTGGATTAGATGAGCCATAGTATTTGACAAGCGACTCCCGCACTTCTTGTGACAGGCACAAGACCTGAACGGCGTCGAACGAGTTTTGGTATTTCTCAAACAAGTCGAAAATGGCCTCTTTTTTCTTCGGAAGCGGGTTTTTCGCAAGCTCAATATGATTGGTGTGGCTCTGGTTCTTCGAGTCAAACCACATACTTGCAAAGCTCCGCGTCTTGTTTTCAAAGACATAGGGAAGATTGATCAACGGCACGATCAAGTGCTCATTTTCCGGCGAGAGATGGGTTCGCATCCAGGTCAAACTGCTTTTGGATAGAATCGAGAAAAACGAATGGTTGCCAAGGTATATCTCGTTGCGTTTTCCCGAACATCCCATGATCTCGTTTCCAGAACACGACGGAGTCGACTCGTCGTCTTCGTCTTGAGTTCCATCCGAGCTGTCCTCGTCGTCATTACTCGAATCCACAGATCTGCGTTCATGCTTTGGCAAATTGCTCTCCTCGCTGATTTTTGCGCCGGGAATGCTCAACACCACAGACTTGACCAAAGACTCTAGTCTGTCTAGCCTCAGATTCAAGTAGGTGAGAACCTCATCCAGCTTCAGCACACGCTGTTTTTTGCGCGATGGCCTTGGCGTCTTTTCGTCGTATACACAGTTAGGCTCTTGGGCAATCTCGCAATTCACGCAACGAGGAGCGCCGTCGCATTTGATTTTTTTCTTTCTGCAATTGTTGCATGCGACCCGAATCCTTTTGTTTTGCGCTTGTTTAGGCAAGTTGGGCCTCGGTTCGTGGGAGTTGGACATCACCTCTAGCGTGACACAGTGCGGCAAATTCGAAAGATCCGAAAAGATTGAGGGATTCAAGAAGTATTCTTCACTTTAATGAAAAGAGTCGGATCTTCGGAAGGTATTGGCCCCAAAGATGACTAAGGCTTACGATGACCAGGGCTTGGCAACTCTTTTGAAAATCATGCCGTTGTACTGCATGTAACCCACTGACACGAGTTACACGAGGATCTCTTAAGATATGATTTGATGTCTCTGGCCACACACTGCTAGTTGATAGAAAACTAGACCAGCCATGATATACTGCTTTGGGTGATGAGCAGGAAAATTGCATTATTTCTTCATTTTTCAAGTTGATATCCCTCTTCCGTGTGCTCCGTTTTTTGCAGAAGGGCATTTCGCGGGAACGGCTGTTTCGAGCGTTCCGGCACCCGAAATGTGGAGTACACCGAATATTTTGCCACCACATTCTAGATGTATCGGATGAAGGTCCATGTGATAAAATTTAACAAGGACGTATGAAAAAATGGAAAAAGAAAGTGAGAAAGCTGAACGACTGAGATTAATGAATCGTATATGACGTACTCTTCACATGGGAATTTTGAAGAGTTTGTGTTTTCTTTTCAGTTCTTTTTTTATACAAAAAGATAATTCTTCATTAAGTATGATAAAATGACTTACGATCAGGAAATGGCCAAAATTAAATACCTTTATGAGCACACCATAATATTTCTACTGCTCCATTCTCTTAGTCCGAAATTGTTTGGTCCAGAATCCCACAGCAGGGTTTAACCTGATGAGAAGGACGAGCGTGCACCACTCTTGCTTGGGGCACTCCGGTTGGATTAGTGACGTATGATAGGTTTTCTATATGTTCGGTTATTGTTAGCGAAGTGCCTAATGACTTTCATGGGGGGTAACAGTCCTGGGGAAGCTTTGGGAGTAGCAGATGTATAGCACCTACTCGCTTAGATTGATGTTGCGATCTATTATAGGTTCTTTTCTTTTATAGTTTTTGAGCCCCGGGTGGACGTACTCCCTGTACATCCATTCGCGGCGTCCTATAATATGATGTTTCTTTAAAAAAAAAAAAAAAATAATGAGAGACGCCCCGCTAGTTTGCCCTATGATACGATGAACTCTTTTGAGAAAGAAAAAGTCTGTCAAATATTTTGATTGTAATTGAAAGGAAATTTATTTCTGGAAAAGTGAAGAATTCTTGTCAATTTTATTTTCTCCTAACTAGAGGTCTGCGGATTCGAATACGTCTCTCATTATGCCCCTCGCGCAGCACGTAAGTAAAGGTTCAGACAACCATCAAGGGACCTCAAAATGCTCACCCCATCTC
>JAJLZY010000225.1:0-19667 GCA_030564885.1 Metschnikowia kofuensis (nom. inval.)
ACCACTGGTCCTTCAAGATATCTAGACAAATCGAGCCAGATCCGTTGATGTTGGGATGGTAGATTTTCGTGGTGAAGTTGATCTTAGGTGGCTTGAAGGGGTAGTCGGTTGGAAAGTGAATAGAGAGAAAGAACACACCACCGGCATATGGGGAGTCTGGGGGCCCCATAATGGATGCTTGCCAGTGGTATAAGTCGTCTCCGACTGGGCCAGCGGAGCATGATGAAGGTGGGTCTCTGTGCTAAGTTAGTATATGTGGAGCGTGGAGAAAGTCATCGTTGCCTTTATAATGCAATGAGAGGGACAGCCGAAGGTATTTCCTCGCGAACTTTGACGGTCGTTGAGACTATACTCGAAACGATGAAGTAATTTTTGATACTAGCTGACTTCGCCGAGCGCTAGTCATAGGCCACCTCTACTGAGAACTCGAGAAAAAACGGTATCGGACTTAAAATTCATCTTGGATTGATTCATATAGATTCCAACACGGGTTCGCGTGGTCCTCCTCATTGGCCTCCTGCGACAACTTTCCGATTTTTTCAAAATAAGTGAAACCGAAGCTTCATCGCGTCGTTGATATGGCTCTTCGAAATCGAAATCCCGACGATAGATTTGATATAACCACCCATCAAACGGAAAAGAAGTGGCGACAGTCTGGATCCCGATCTAATCCGGCGCATGGACTTAACAAAAAGTCTAAAAATCAAACATACCTTCCCAAGTCGAGCAATTCCTTGTTGATACGTTTTAAAGACATGACGGATTATTGATGTGAAACTAGTTTGGCTTCGGAAGAAAAAGCGAGAGCTTGGACGAGGGAGGAAATTTCCGCTTGCGGGCTCGCAGTGGCACAGTGGTTCGCGACTGCACATTCCAAGCGTCGATTCTAGCGGATTCCACCACACATGACAGCAATGCCTTACGGCGCGGCGAATTCGAAGCATGAGTGGGTCACGTGCGCAGGCACTTAGAGGTCACACGAGACAAATATCACTGACAAGTTCAGGCTTTAGTTCTGTGTGGAGCTGAAGTATGCGAGATTCTGGTCGAGGCCGTGTGTTCGAATTCAAAAAAGGTGGCGTCAATCTATCGTTAACTTCGTCGCGACACTCGCGAGGCGCTTGTTGCAAGGCTGGAAGAGTCGATCATCATGACCACATCTTGAAAAAGGCTGCTGCGGCAAAAAAATGTCAAAAAGCTGGGTATCTTTCTAAAATATGAGAATTAAAGAAATGGCAGAAGAAGCGGCAGCTGTAGTTCTTATATGGTGGCATTGTCTACTCTGCTTTACTGGCCTATTGTCCTTGCTGACTGTACCTGATTTTTGCGCTCATGAGTTGCGAAACCATGCATGAGCTCAAATTTGTGTCTGGGGGCAAAGGGTGGTTGTCAAAGATCATAAATCTGTCATCATCCGATGTTGATCGCAACAAGAGGACAATTCACTACATAATGTGATCAAATATTACGTCGCGCTGCAAATCTGACACCCGATTCAAGCTCCGTCAATGCACGCTCAAGGATCAAAATTTAGCTTTGCAATCGGGCCAATGCTGAATTTGGGTCAGGGCCGGGTCCGCCAACTCGATTTCATAAGTTTTATTACTCGGCCCTTGTCTGTGTTTCATTGTTGTTCTGTGGTGCCATCGGTCTAGCTCGTACCTCGTAAACTTTAATGTAACTAATTTGTGACATATACTCAAATGGTCGAGCCCCAAAACGAGAAGTGCAGATCGGGAGCAAAGGAAAAAAGAATCCATGCTAGAAAACTACATTCTATTTTGACATGGATCAATTTCGTACAGCACGCAACGGCCGATGGCGAACAAATCTTGAAATGCTTTTTACGCGATAAGATTTCCCCTGATCCGGCCCTTGCATGCAAATGGCGCTGCGCATTTGGCTTTGGAGCCCCGGTTTCCTGCACCCACCGACTACTACATTCTGGGAATCGATGAATAACAGTTTTCTGTTACCAGAGAGTGCTTACTTTCGGGCATGTTTGCGAAGTTTGACTCCAGCGGTGCTCAACAATATTCGAGCTCGGATTCCACAACTCATTCTCTAGATCATGCAGCGAAAAACTCCAGTTCACAGACCTCGCATTTGAATGGCAAACACAGTCCTGTGGAGACACCAATCCCGAGTGGGTCCATAAAAAATGGCATTCCCCTCGTTGAATCAAATCCCACCTCAACTGACGGTACTATCGCGCCTTCTTCAAATCAGAAAAATGGTCAAAGAATGGCGCTTCTGTCGGTTATAGATGCTACAGACGATAAGACACAGACTGGCTCTGCGGGTCGCTCGGCCCATAAGTCGAAGAGCGGATGTCTCACATGTAAGTTTCGCAAGAAGAAATGCGATGAGACTAAGCCGGTGTGTAGAGACTGTCTCCGGTTTAACAAAGAATGTGTGTGGGTCGATCACAGGACCATGAACGGTGCCGAAATCGAACGATTGAGAGCCCGTGTGAGAGAAAAAGAAAGCTCCCGGAAATTGAGAAAAAGAGTGAGACTTCCCCGGCTCAACATAAGCGATCTGCTTACAGCGCCCTCGCTGCCGTCCATGTCACCGGAATTGCCGCTAGATCCCGATGGGATGGTAATTGATCAGGCTAGTCAAACGCAACATGGCATGAATGTCTCGCATCCACTCAGCGAACAACAAATATCTAGTACCAGCCTGAATCTCCATACTTTTGCATCAGCAATCCCTGGACTGGCAAATTTCCATAGACGACCGTGGACCACACAACATGGCTCAGCGCCTCAGAAAAAGACAGGTCCACTGACTTCTCATTCGTTAGAAAATACTCGAAACTCGCAAACTTCCGCGGGATTTTTTGCACAGTCTACTCAGCAGGATTCCCTTCCTCCTTGTCTGGCTGAGACCTTTCAAGGAAACAATTTTAATCAGTCTACTTCGATGCAAGACATTCTCCTGCCCTTTGAGCACATCGTGGAGCCAAGATCGCCTGCGGCTGTCATGGGCTTCTTGAAAGAACTCTCGGTTTTTAATTGGAGCCCTCAAAATTCGTCTCACGGTCAAATCGAAGAGATCCACGAAACGCACACTAACAGTGGAGCACTCAGTTCGACAGAGAACGGTGGGATTTCGCCCGGGCGTGTTTTGCCAAATTTTAATATTCCCAATTTCATCGAACAAATGCAAGCAATGAGCCACGACTACCCTGCACAGCTCAATAATTTAGCATCCAGCTTCAACGCCACTTTCTCACCTAGTCCCCGCGCATCCTTGTCTTTTTCACCGGAACTTGACCTGTCAGGGTCTCATCTATATAACTATTATCTGGAGGTCCTTTCTCAGAAGGTCTCCATTGCCCCAAACAGTCAGAATGACTCCAATTCTTATCAGCGAGTGTTTCTTCCGTTGGCGCAGAAAGACAAAGGGGTTCTATATGGTTTGTTGGCGTGGGCAGGATTTCATCTAGGTGGACAATGGATGGCCGAGGGCTCAAAATACGCTGAATTGGCATTAAAACATCTCTGCGCGGATGTTTCTTTCACGGAAGGCTCACAAACAATGGAGGATCGACGAGTCATTGTCAATAAGCTAGCTGCTCTTTTGATCATGTGTGGCGCTGAGATTTGTCGTGGTGACGTGAAATTCTGGTCTATTTATTTGCAATGGGGTTGGAAATTGCTTAAATCCAACGGCGGAATCATGAACTTCAATAACAACAAGGAGGAACACTGGCTTATCTCCAATTTTGCCTATCATGACCTACTTGCAAGCTCAACGAGTGACCGTGGAACATACTTTCCCAACGAGACCTATGATAGAATATTCGTCGATTCTGAGGGCATCTCCAGCGGAAATTTGAACCCCTTGCTTGGCATTTCCAAGCCTCTTTACAAAGTCATTGGAGACATCAGCAGTTTGTTTTTTGAAAGCAAGCAAATCATGAACGAGTACTACAGGTTGTCTCGAAAACCGCCGAAAATGAACGAGCCTACCATGACCTCTCCAGAGGAAACAGGGTCGTTGCATTCTTTTCCAGACACATATACGGAGCAAAGTGACCATACCAGAGTTGCTGACTTGCTTAATTTCATCAGCAACAAAGCACATGATCTAGAGATCACTTTGAGCAATGCCAAACCTAATGCTTCTGATCTCGAGTCGCTTTCAGACTCGGAGCTTGAATTGCAGCTTACTACTTTCGAAGCTTTTCAGCTTACCAGCAAACTATACCTCCGTCAAGCAATTCTCAGATTAAATCCTTCATCTTTAGAATGCCAAATATTGATGAATGACCTCATCAAGTGTCTAGATATTTTGATCGATACCCCAATGCAGGCAACGCTTGTGTTTCCAACGTTCATAGCCGGCCTTTTCACAGTAACTGATAGCGGCAAAAGCGCGATGCGAGGTCGATTTGAAAAGCTCATCGCTGATTATGGGCCATGGAATGTTGTCAGAGTCAGGTCACTCTGCGAAAAGATTTGGGACGAAAATCCACAAGGAGACCGCGTTGTGGACTGGAACGCAATGCTAAACGATCTCAACTGGGATCTCAATTTTGCTTAAACGCATAAATGTGTTTCTGTTTTTGCTTCGATCTTTTATGCATTATCACTTTTGATTGGACGCGCTTGGTTTACAAACACATGCGATGTGCTAAGGTGAACGTGGCTGATTTCGCTTTTGTGTTCTCGAATCTCACTTTAACCTCTTCAGACAAAAAGAAATATCTTGCTCCTCGGTATAAAGATTCTGATCTGGGTGCAAAACTCCCTGCTTATCCAATGGCTACCAAACCAGATATCGCTACTAATCTCGCTTTTCAGAACCTTCTCTCAGATAACCAGAGGAAGTATGAGGATTTGAGAAAGCAACAAAAGACAATCAAAAGCCTGCCACGAACACTCCGAGTTAATCGGCGTAACAAGTATACCGTTGTGAACCAAAAGAGCACCAGCACCAAGTTCAAGACCGGATTTGTACCTGTTACAGCAGCGAGTTTGGCTCTGCTGCCTCTGGCCCCTTTCAACTTCCAGCCTTCTCCAAAACGAGTTCGACTTCGTCGAGTACAAAAACGCCGGCTGCCCAGCTTGAGTGAACGTACATTCCGCAAGAGCCCTGGGACAACACGTAACGCGTACCGCCCGTTTTCTGGCTCTTTGAGCATGTCTCCAAGAATGAGATCAACACGCAAAATGGGGAGAAATATGAGAGATCGGGTTCAAAAGACCACAGAAATGTGGCTTCCGAGCTTGAATATGACGACTATCACACAGTGGGAGAGGCCGTTCCTTAGACCTTTGAATGCATTTGAGCAGCTCTTAAATGACGAAATTGTGGAGCCTACCTCGGCATACATACAGGGAATCAGGCAATTCATCAGTTCCAAGCTCGAGTTCTCGTTCTCGCTGAGAAGCCCAATCATCTACAAGTCCACGCAGATAGTAGAGTTGATGGACTCAGATAATGTTGCTCCACCAGGCCAGAGCTCGCGACTCATTGAGGGCACAAGCCAGGATAGGGAAGGTCAATTAAGAGTTTCTGAGTCTCAAAGTGGGGAGGCTCCTGACCAGGATACTCAAGAGCGTGAAAGCGAAGACCCAGAAGCTGGGGATCAAGAGCTTCAAGACCTAGAAGTCGAGCAAGACGTACGTTCGCAAGCCTTGTCCGAGATTGAGCCAGAAACTGGTGGCCAAAAAGGTATATTTCTTGTGTTTGCTCGCGTGACTCAAGTCCGTGTCTATGCCAGGCTGATTGCTCGAAAGATCAGACTAGGCACGCTCATTGGCCGTCGCCACGCTGAAGACGGCGAAGTGAGAATTGATGATTTTATAGAACCGGCGAACGGAATGGCCGCGAATCCGTCTCCCTCATCTGATGAAACACTCAAGGCGCTCAGGCGGAATAGGGCGCCTTATATCTTGTTGTCAGCTTGTCTGTCCTTTCTGTTCGGACCACCAATTAAACCATATCCGCCAGGTAAGCACGGTCCACAGATGATTATGACCCCATTGCTGACTTTGACCTACACTAATTTATTGCTCAGTCCTGGAAAGGAGGTCTACATGACCGACACAATCGACCTCGAAGATCTAAGGTCTGAAAGAATGAAGCAAGTTTTACGTGTACGTTTCGCTTTGAACAATGCTTCTATGGCTTCACTTCATAAGAGCCTGGAGCTTGTTGATTTGTCTCTCTCCCAAAGATCGACTGAGGTTTCCCAAGACGGCGCATCTTCCCCAGTCTCTTGTGTGTTGACTAATGACTCTGAATTCGATGCTTATTTGATGCCCCTTAATTCTGGAAACTTACTTCATTCACCCGACTCGGCAGCATGCAAATATGAGGAGCACGTGAAGTCAACCGACACGTTCACGGAGTTTCAATATCAGGTCTTGAATAGCGGTGTGAGTTTGTCTGCTTAGTGGTCACAGTGCTGTTTGCGTAAAGACGCGTACACTACTCGAGTTTCCTCATTTGCGCTGCATCTTCGGCTAACCCCGAGCTGCTCGCGGCGGTACAAATTTATATCGATTTAACATGCTATACAGGGATAAATGTGAATGAAACAGAAAAGCAGAGTTTTTTTGAGAAGAAAAACTAGTCCTTAGACTTCTTTTTCTTCTTCTTTGGTGCTTCGTCGTCGTCGGCCTTGCGCTTCTTGTCCTTCTTTTCCTTCTTTTCCTTTTTGTCCTTCTTCTCTTTCTTGTCTTTCTTCTCCTTCTTTTCCTTCTTCTCCTTCTTTGGCTCCTCGACATCCTCTTCCTCGTCCCCTTCCTCGGCATCAACGTCCATGGCATCTGAATCACCCAAGGCCAAAGCTTGCTTGATGGCATCCGCATTCTTCATTGGAGCTGCACCGGTATCGTAGAAGTTCAATCTGTCTTCAACCTGCTTTCTCAAAATTTGACCGAAAGCGGTGGTTGGCTCGTCTGAGTAGTTGTCAATTCTGGAGGCAATAGAACACTTGTTGGCCAAATATCTAGAAATTCTACCTTTATTCTTGGTGGCAGCCTTACCAATGAAGGAAGAGTGATAGATCAAACCATACTTTGGAGTGTTACCCTTGGTCTTCAAGGCTCTGAACAACGCTTTCTCGGCACCCAAAATTTGCACGGTCGAAGCGGCTTGCTTGGACAAGTTAGTCAAGGAACCAGCGTGCGAGATCAATCTAGCACCGACGACCTCACCAATCAAAGTAGACAAGTTAGGAGCAACAGTGTGCATCTTGTCAGTCAAGTACTGGTACAACTTGGCTCTGTACTCAGAGATAGACACCACTCTCTCGGCAAAAGTCGAGACGTTGAGCATATCTAGCTCAGAGATGTCTTGACCCATCGAGATCTTAGCATTGTCAATAATTCTTTGCGCAATAGACAGGTCATCGTTGAACAAAGCGGCAATGTCATGGACGTTCTCGTCGGTCAAGTTAGCCTTGTCCTTGATGTAGAGGGCAAGCTTGGCGTAAACGTAGTTGTCGGACGCAATCTTGGCCAACTCTGGGAAGTGCCATCCGTACCACTCCTTGACTCTCATGGAGAAAGTGTTGATGTCCTTGTCCAATTGATCCAAGAGAGCAATGGCCTGAATAATGTGGTTGTCGTTCTTTTGGACAGAAAACTTTACCTTGGCTCTGGAGAAGGCGTGACCCAAACCCAACTGGGCTCTCTCGATATCGCCCTCTTGCAAGTCCTTCAAAAGCTTGGACCCGTGAACACGAATGCCTCTCAAGAAGTCCTGCACGATCTCGTTGGACAAACAATCGACATATGGGAAGCTCTCTTTGATGGAAGGACCCAAGTTTTTGTCGGAAACACCCAAGTTGATTCTCTCCTTCTTAGAAGGCTTAGGCAAGTTCAACTCCAAAACAGACTTCAAGTAGTCACTGACCAAACCTTCGGAAATGTCGTTAGCGTTCTCCAAAGCTTGAGCAGCACCTTTGAAAGGAGCGAAAGAAACAAGCTCGACCATTTTTGAGAATTTGCTCAAGTCCAGCGAAGCCTCCTGAACTTCCTTCAGTCTGACAGCAATGTCATCCTGTTGGATCAACACCTTGAAGATGGCAAACCCAGTGGCCTCCTCGAAAAGAAGGTAATCGATTCCAGCCATTATATGTCCTTGATTAGGTTGACTTATCTGAGAATTGTGAGAAGAAAATTTCTTTGAGGGCATCTCCGGGTGTGCATAATAGTGCCATTTCTCAGACGCACTGGATAAGTGAGCACAGCACGACTGACCTCTGGCCGACTTGACAGGGTAGTTCAATTTGACACCCACGTTCATTATTTTCAAATAGGGGTCAAATTTAGAATTCAGTGTATGATGTAAAAGCCCTCTTAGATGTAAGAAGTCTGTGTCGGGAAAGGCTCGAATCATACATACCGCTTTTGAAGAATACACAATTAGTTTGACCAGGCCCTTAGGTCACAGGACGAGAACTGGTTCTTATTTTTGGAAAGGTCTCCGCGTGACGAGAAAACTATCCACTACGTTGCCGGTCCCTGGGGACAATACATCCACGTATAAGCGACTTACTTTCGACATTTCCGTCTTCATCTTAGACAAAAATGATGGGCCTATCGATTTACCGCTCTCGCTTTTTTGCAGCTCCCCTTCTAGCAAACCACGATTTCCCGCGCGCTCGCTATTTTATCAACTGGCAAGAGACCCGTGCCTCACTTTGGCTGCGGGTCTCTTAGGCCCAATATATTGCATGCTACCGAGGCTGATAATATAGCAGACATCACCTTGGCAGTATGATGCTACCGTTTTTCCGTCTTGGGGCTGTCGGGCTTCGAGCTCGGCCAACTTCTCAATTTTTGAAACCAATTCACGCCACCAGAAATGTCATCACTCCAAACATTGACTGGAAACCCATCAAGACCTCAGTCACCAATTTGGCTAAGGCTGAAAACCAGGGCAAAGCCCGTATCTTCCGAGGAGTTCTCTTAAGTCTCATGATTGCTATGCCTGTCATCAGTTTTTTCTTGGGCTGCTGGCAAGTGAAAAGGCTCAGGTGGAAAGTGGACCTTATAAAACGGGCCGAGCACATGCTAGCCGAGCCTCCATTAGAGGACCTCCCCGCAATTTTAGACCCGTCCGTGATTAAAGATTTTGAATTCAGAAGATTCAAAGTCAAGGGCCGCTTTGATTACGACCAAGAAATGTTTTTGGGGCCCCGCTTGAAGAACGGTGAGGTCGGGTACCTCGTAGTTACACCCTTCAATAGATCGAGTGGAGGAAAGCCCATATTGATTGAGCGTGGCTGGATCCAAAAAGACTTGGTTGTTCCCGAGCGTCGGAAAAAAGGATATCTCTCTCACCTAGCCCTACCACAGGGCGAAATCATAATCGAAGGAATGTTGAGAGTGATGCCAGCACGATCGGGTTTGCAATATGAGCATGAACCTGGCTCGAGGCTCTTCCATGTGCCTGACGTGCAGGCTATGGCTGAGCAAAGTGGTACTTTGCCCATATATGCACAAATGATTTACAGCCTCAAGGATCAGCCAGATTGGGTTGGGCCTCACGACACTGTGGAGCCCACTCCATCGGGATGGTCTTTCTTTTTGAAAAAACCCGCCCCTCAGCAAGTTGATCATTTGCCGAGCTCCGACCTCGACTCGACGCTTGAATGGCAAGAGTTCGAATTCTACAACCAAGGTGTGCCGATTGCCGCTATACCAAAGGTGACTTTCACAAACAATCACTTGCAGTACTTGGTGACATGGTTTGGTGTGTCCTTAGCGAGTTCCGTCTTGTTGATCTACACATTTATGAAGAAGAGGGGCCTCAAAGGAGCTGATAAAATTATTCAAGCTAAGAGAGACGACATGAAAAAACGCTTTTAGGAGGCTTTGTGGGGCTTTGAAGTAATCGGGGGCGTGAGAGTTTACGAGAGCCTGATGTCATCCAAGCGTTCATTGTACATAGACTATAAAAATTCAAGAGAGGATACTCGCAAGGCCGAAATACATCACCATGAGCATGAGGTCGTCTATGATGATAGAGGCCCCTCCCCAGTAGACCAAAGCAGAGTCGAGCAAAGATTGGTACGCAGAAGCCTGTGGGAAAACGGCAGAGGCCAACGATAGCACTTTGGATATCGGATGGTTTCTCGACGACACGCTGAGCGAGCCATTGGAAGATAAGATCATGTAATAGCTCGAAATGACGGCAATTTCGACCGAAACAAATATCGTCATGAACGAGCCAGCACCCTCTGGCCTGATGTGTCTGGCGAATGCATGCGAGGAGGCAGAAAACCCAGAAATGGTGAGAAAGTGGTAAAGGAAATTCATCGTGTGGACGATAAGCCTGATGATGAGAAACCGTGCTTTCCACATTTTCTGTTGGTACTCATGATAGACCGCCAACTTGGTCTGGTATGAGGCGTTTTCAGGCGTCTCTGGAATTGCGTTCGGGTCCTGGTTCATGGTCTTCATCATTTCTGCGAAGAATTGCGAGGTTTCACTGGCAGCGTCCGGGTTTCCTCCGTGATTTCCAGGACCCGCGAAGATCTTTTGCATGATTTCATCCATATCGTTTTCCTCGGCTGCTTTTCCCGGTTTTCCGGTTTGCAAGAGCAGTGAGATGTCCGGGACCTCTGGATCAGCGTGGGACGAGATTTGGTCCAAACCACTCAGAGAAATGTGGGAGCTCGGGTGGGTAGAAGGAGAAGAATGGGAGTCTTTCACAGACTGGCTCAAAGGCGTAGTCTGAGAGGGGGATTCTGCCGTTTCGAGAACAGACTTCACCGACGATGAGTTCACCGACGAGCCCTGCGTCAAGATATTGTTCAACCGCTCGGTGGCCTTTCCCTGGGCCATTTTGGCCTGTCTGCGCTCCCGCAAGAGTCTTCTCTTTTCCTCTGCAGATACGTCGCTCATGTTTTGTAGGAATGAAGAGCCTCAGGAATTATTGAGACACAAAAATTAAAATTTACCTTCCCTTTATTGCAAGGTTGGTTTATCAAGCGGATTGGGCTAGACTCGGGCTGGAATTGGGCAAATATATGCTTCAATCGAGCTAGTGCTTCAGACCTCGTTGGTTAATTCTCAAAGCTCACAAGTCTTGAACACAGGCCAAAAGCCATCTACTATAAGTAAGTAGAGTGCAGGATGCTTGATGTTTCTAGCTGGTGCAGGCCTGCACGCAGAGTCAGTCCAACGAGTCAAGTAGATCAATATGGAAAAGAGCTCTTTTGCTTGTGTTTCTAAATTGACTTCTGGCTAAAAGTTAAAAAAAATGGATCCGCCAATGAACTATCACGAGCAGCTCCGGAGGCAGAAAATCTTGACTCTGATGGCGAATTTGGACTATTTGATGGTGATTGCCAGCCGGGAGCAGAAATCCGTGCAACAAGTGCGCTACGAATTGATGCTCAAGCTCAAAGAGGGCAACTAGGCTTCGGCTAAGCTCTGAAATGGGGAGTCAGTCTTTAAGAAAATGGTATTTGACCTTCTCAAATGGTCCATGAAGAAAAAGGTAGAAGAACTACAGAGCAGAATGTGCATTCTCACCTCATGAGAAGCCGTGATTTTAACCCAATACTGCTAATGGGACTCCAATCTGAGGATTGAACAGAGTCGAAAAAGCGCTGTTAAACTCAGCGAGTGATTCTTGCTTTTGGGAAAACACACAAGTCTTTCTTCGGACACGCGCTATGATTCAAGACTACTATTATCAGATCCGATCTTTCGAAAGCTGATCAAGCCTCTCGGTCTCCACACATTGAGAGGTCAAGTTACATCAACACATATTCTGGATCGATTATGCTGTGCTTCTATTACGGTGCTGGGCTCAGCAGTCTATAAATCATGTGCATACGTCTCCATCTAACTCTGCCTTCATTTTCCTCGATAAATCATCTGAAAGGCGGCCGTGCAGCCATTCTATTGGCTCGTGCTACCTGTGCTCTATGTGCTGCTCTGCTGGCAGCCGCACGTTCTGAATCACTAGAATCCCGTCCAGCTGGCCTCTGCGAACTTGCTCCCCTAGCAGATCCATGCTGTGCAAATTTAGGAGGCCCTAGAGCCCTTCTTTTCGCTGGCTTTTCAGGATCTGGCTTTTTAGGATCTGGCCTCTCGTCCCCTGGCTTTTTGGAGGATCGAGCGGGTCCAATTCTCCGCTGATTTGCCGAGCTTGCTACTTCGAAAAGCCCTCTCATGTACCGCGGTGGCTGGTTCAAGTTTGGTGAGGCATTAGCTGGGCTCTGTCCGGCTCTTGCCGCTGCAAGGCCCTTGCGAACATTTCCTTGTTGTTTGGATCCTGGCGCGTCTATAAAGGAATCCATGGTCGAGTAGGAGTCGTCACGTGCCACTGGTATCTTTCTACGAGCCGAGGGAAGTGCAAATGGCCTGGATGTGGGCACATTTTGCTCACGGGCCGGCCTTTGCGAGAAAAGGTCGCCCAAATGCAGCTTTTGGCGAGACTCTGCCGCTCGCCTGGATACCTGTTCTTTCAACTCGGCGTTCTGTCTGCGTGCCGCTTTTATCTTGGCTTTTAGCTCCGCGTTCTGGTCGGCGGTGCTTTTTTTCAACTTCAAGGCTTCGTACCGCTCTCGAGAAGGGATTCCTGGAAAGCTATTGCAGAACATGTGGACCTGCAATCCAAGAAACAAGCTTGCAAATGACTCGTTGAACTGGTTCACTGCATTGTGTGTGGCCGCAAGACTTTCCATATTCTTTTGAAGCGTTGCAAAGGCGTCGGCCATGGCCTGGAGTCTCGCTCTATTCTCTTCAGATTCTAGTGGCAATACATCTTTTGGATAGTGCACTTTTGGCGACGGAATTATGGAGCCAATGGCTCGGAAAACACCCGAGGATCGTGCCAGTTTTCTTCGGGCGGCTAGCAGCCGCGCCGTGGGCGTTTGTGGCCGGGAACTCATATTTTAGAACTTTGCGTGAGTCTTGTAGGAAATTCCACCTGAGATTTGTTGGTGTCGAAGACTTTCTGTCCGAATTGTCGTCGAAAGCTGAGACAAGAGATGGCTCACAAATCTGGTGTTTACGTGATTGGGCCCGTGTCCTGCACCTGAGTGCCTATACGGTGCCCAGTGTGGTGTTTTTTTGTTTTTTTTTTTTCTCCATGTTTTAAACCCGCGAACGCGTATCCTTCTGAATTCGTCGAGCCAAGGTTCGCGTCGTCAGACTCTTCACTGAAGAATCGTATATGTGATTTGTAAAAGTAACGATGAGGATACTATATTTGAGTGGAGGCCGAATTATAATTATCATGAAATGGGATTTCTGGGATTTTTAGGCTTTTCGTGAGAAGCATTATTTTGGGCCTCTTTGCATATCGAACCGTGTCCAGGCCATTCCTTAAAGGCCCTCAAAGGCCCTCAAAGGCTTAGATTACCCACCGCGTGTTTTTCAGTCTTACGCGTAATTAAAAGCCTTTTAGTTACTGAACTCGGTCTAATCAATTCAAGCAGCATACTCCAAGATTGATCGAATTGATTGAATTTTATTTTTCTCTTCACGTTATTCTTGCCGCAAATCCGAGAAGATAGTAGAGCCATCAACTCGAAAACTATATATAGCGAGGTAACAGATCCTCACAACGTCCATAGCAAAGACGCCTATTTGTCGTCTTCACCAATGATTTGCTGCCATGTCTTTCCCTCCTTGGTAAGCAATTGTGCCAACTCGTCTCTGATCTTAGCAGGCAATCCGGGGCCCTTATAAGCAAACGCTGTGTACAACTCCACAAATGTGGCGCCCGCCTTGCCGAATTCCAAAGCATCTTTGCCAGAGGAGATTCCTCCACATCCGATCAAAACCAAGTCCGAGTCCTTGGTGTACTTTCTCAAAGTGCGCAAGGCCTTCAAGGACAATGGCTTGATTGGCTTTCCAGATAAGCCTCCTGCCTG
Organism: Metschnikowia kofuensis (nom. inval.); assembly: GCA_030564885.1. NCBI lineage: Eukaryota > Fungi > Ascomycota > Pichiomycetes > Serinales > Metschnikowiaceae > Metschnikowia > Metschnikowia kofuensis (nom. inval.). Next base: position 13,865 of record JAJLZY010000225.1, read on the forward strand.
AGAAATGAGCTTTTGGTCTGTAGTGTACAAGCCCTCGGGTCTCTGGATCGTAGTGTTAGAAATGATGATTCCGTCGACCTTGGCGGATTTCGCGGAGTTGGCAATCGACTCTATTTCCGGCTCGGTCAAGTCGGGCGCAACCTTCACCAACACGGGCGGCTTGCGTCCCAACTTGTTCTGACCTAAACGCTCTCTTTCGCCCACCACGCTGGTCAACAAGCTGGTGAGTTTCAGCTCGCTTTGTAAGTCTCTCAAACCGGGAGTGTTTGGCGATGAGACATTGACAATCAAGACATCTGCGTAAGGCCCAAGACGCGTCACGCCTTTCACATAATCCTCGACCTCATCTCCGGTCTTGTTCTTGCCGAGATTGATTCCTAGGAGTTTGCCATCTCTAAAAGCATTTGATTGGCTGCTGTCGGTCACATTTGAGAGGAAACGACGTGCCAACGTTGCCACAACACTAAAGTGGCCCGAAGAGTTGAAGCCGTAACGGTTGATCACGGCGTCGTCCCTGGGTAAACGGAAAAACCTCGGTTGTGGATTTCCAGGCTGGGGTTCTGGGGTGATCGAGCCAATTTCCACATACGAGAAGCCCGTGTCAAACAATGAGTCAATAGCTTCCCCATCCTTGTCCAAGCCTGCAGCAAGGCCGATCGGCGTCTTCAACCTGGTGCCAAAGACATCTACGCCTAGGATCTGCAGAAGCTCATTTTCTGCTCTTTTGTCTCTATTTTTTAACGTTGGAGCAAGCCCATACTTCATGAGCTGGATCCCGAGCTTGTGGCCTGTTTCTGCATCAGTGAACATGCGAATGAGGGGACACAAAACGTACTCGTGAATTCCAGCTCGGGCATCAAATACATATGTTCCGGCTACTGTAGCTGCACCAGCACCTGCAACAAATAAGATGGACCGTGGAAGAAGCGAGGCTTGCAAGATTGGTCTTTTTGGCACATTTGCCGCATTTCTCATGCTGGACTTCCAAAGCCTCCACATTTTTATCTATGAGCCTGACGACAAGGACTAAGAATGGTTCAAAGAAACCGAGTCAAATGGTGGTCTGACTACTGGGACGCGCATGTGCAGTATTTTCAGGCGACATCAGACAATAATTAGCCAGTGCAATGGCGTCGAAAATGTACAGAGGAGAAAAAATTAAAGAAAGTCAGAATATGATTTCATTTTAGGCCCCAAAATGTTGTCAATTTTCGACTTTTACATTATGAGAGCTTGTTTTTTTTTTTAGATGTGAAGTTTTTGCAATGAGCCTGTCCCGTGAACGCTGGCAATATTTGCGGTTCACATCTAAACGGTGACAATTTACGAGATATGCGACTACAGGAAACGTCGGGGAAAGTAGACTTTTTGGTAGACTCAATGATAAATTGTGAGCATCAAGCCATTAAAGATTTCAAAGAGCACAGACACGACAATTTGTTCAATAGCTTCTTTGCCTCTTCTTTTTTTCCAGCTCACGAGAGTACTACCAGCACTTCTTAGATGAGGTCACTACATGATCAAGTTTTCTGAGTAGCAAAATAACGATCGGCACTGGCACGCTCCGGGCCCGATTTCAAAACCAAAACCAAAAAACGGATTTTTCTTAAAGCGCTGATAAATACTTTTTTAGAACAGATTCGAAGTGAAAACGTCCCGTGTGAATTCAAATGCTTCCAGTTTCTTCTTAACTAGTCTTGAGTTTGTCAAGCCTACGACCTCAGATTTAGCCGGCACACCTGTGAGAAATGAACCACTTGCTTAAATGGTAATTTTTTCATCCATTTCCTTGTTTTTTTGTGTCTTTACCAAGTAGATATACTGAAAGATTGGGCAAAAAAAAAAAAAACACATCAGGTCTTATTCCTTTCGAGTCCAGTGAGAGGGTCCACCAAATCTCTGCCTCGCATTGGGTGCAAATCAGGCACACAGTGATGCATCTCATCGCGTTTTTCTTCAGACTAGACATGCTCTCGTAGCTCAAACCTCGATCTTATTAGCTCCAAAACAACCTCCACTCGATTGCTAAAATGGCACAGAAACCAGAGAGTAACAGGGGTAACCAGGATACGCCTGAGAAGTCCGCCAATGCTGCGAAGTATGAGCGAGACCAGGGCAAGTTCCCCAAGAAAGTGCTGAAAGGTAAGTCCAAACGGATCAATACCGGAATTAGAAAAGTCGACCAGGAATATAAGGATTTCGTCAAGGCTGCTGCGGCAACTGACATGTTGTTACAAGAAGAGGCTGGTTTTTTGGAGCCCGAGGGGCCCATGGAAAAAACTTCCAGATTTCGGCAAGACGATATTGCAGATGCAGTAGACGTCAGCACTGCCAATAAAAAGTTCGACCTCAAGCTTGTCGAGCTCGGCCCATATACGCTTGATTACTCACGTAACGGGCGTAAATTGTTGCTCGGAGGCAAAAAGGGCCATGTGGCCTCGTTTGACTGGCGCCAGGGCACTCTCGACTGTGAGTTGTTTCTCAACGAAACCGTGCATGCTGTCAAGTACTTCCACAGCCACCAATACTTCGCCGTGGCACAGAAAAAATACACATTCATCTACGACCAGTCCGGCATGGAGATCCATCGCTTGAAGCAGCACCTGGAGCACACGCTTTTGGACTTTCTACCATACCATTTTCTCCTTGTGGGCGCGGGCCACTCGGCCTCGTTAAAGTACCACGATGTCTCGACCGGTGTGCTTGTCAGTGAGCTCCGAACAAAGCTCGGGCCTACTCAAGCCATGAAACAGAACCCTTGGAACGCCGTCATGCATTTGGGCCACGGAAACGGTACCGTCACCATGTGGTGTCCTACCATGAACCAGCCTTTGGTCAAATTACAGACCAACAGGGGCCCTGTAAGAGACCTTGCGATAGACAGAGAGGGAAAATACATGGCTGTCAGTGGCGCCGACAAGAGAATCAAGATCTGGGATTTGCGGAACCTCAAGGAATTGGACACATACACGTCACTCACGCCGGCAAACTCACTCGATTTCTCAGACACGGGCTTGCTTTCCGTGGGTTGGGGCCCCCATGTGACTGTATGGAAGGACGTACAAAAGACCCACCAGACTCAGCCGTACATGACCCATTTGCTCCCTGGAAACAAGGTGGAGAAGATCAAGCACGTGCCATTTGAGGATATCTTGGGGGTTGGCCACAGCAAGGGTATTTCCTCGTTGATTATTCCAGGTGCAGGTGAGGCCAATTTCGATGCCATGGAGTTGAATCCATACGAGTCCGCCAAACAAAGACAAGAGTCGGAGGTCAGGTCGTTGCTCAACAAGTTGCGCCCAGACACTATCTCCTTGGACCCAAGCTTCATTGGTACCGTGGACAAGAACGCCAGAAACGTGCGGTTGACTCAAAAGGACTTGATGTCCACAGAGGAGCAGGAGAAGCAGGCACAGGAGAAAGCAGATTTCGGGATCAGGCCCGACCTCAAGCCCGAGCAGTCAAAGTTGAAGAACTACATCCGCAAAAACCAAAACAACATCATGGACGCGCGGAAAATGCGGACAGAGAGAAACTTGAAGATGGAAGAGGAGAAAAGAGAAAAGTTGCGGTTGAAGGAAATGGGCGTGCCCGACGAGAAGGACAAGCTTGGCCCCGCTTTGGGAAGATTTGTTTAAGGTGGTTCACACTTTTGATGTGAACGAAAACAGAATAAAATCTGGAGAAAATACATCTTGCAAGATACCCATCCCGATTTCTTTTCTATTCGTTCTACAGCTACACTCTGTTTTTGCCAAATGATGAGCCGAAGTGCTCGACGAGCACGTGTTCAACAAGCAGCAAGTCCCATTGCAAGAGCCGGACCTCTTCTTGCAAGGCGTCACCTCTCGCGCGGTCGTTGATCTTTCTGAGCTTTCTGTTCGCCTTCAGCATCTCGTTGATTTTGGCACGGTGCCGCTGCAACTCTTCCTCCATACCCATGGACTGTTGTGCCAATTGCACATTCACATGCCTCCTCATTTCCTCGATTTTCGCAAGCGGCGCGTCTTCAGAGTTGGTCTGCTCTATGGTGGCCTCCAAGTACAAATGCACCGCGTCCCTTTGGTGTTTGGGAAGGCACGTAAACTTCAGTCTTGCCCATTCCCTTCCTTGGGTCGTTTGCGTGCCAACTCGGATCAACAACTCCATGATTAGAAGCACCTGCTCTTTGTCTTTGAAGATGGCGAGTCTTTCGAGATTTAGCAGCCGATATATCGAAGCGAGCCGGGCGTTGACCATGGCGTTTGCGCCTCGGGCCCGTGCTTCCGATAAGTGCTGCAAAATTGTCTCGCCAAGTGCCTTTGTCTGGTTTTGGAGAAGCTCGCTTACCTGATAGGTCTTGTGGCCATATATCTTCCTTGCTCGTTTCACTGCAGAAACCTCGTGATCAAAGGCTGCGGCGGGCTGGCACGACAAGAATTTACACAAGAGCGTGTTCACTTTGCCAAGGGAACATATGTCGTCGATGGTGAAGGTGGGAGAGTCATCGATTAATGCGAGCCATAAAAGCCCCACCTTGAAAAATGGGGCAGAAATTAGGTCAGAGAGCATGTATAGAGTAGTGATAAACAAAAGCACGTCACTAAGAATTGCCACAAATGTTCGTCACAATACGTAGATATAGAAGACTGAGATAACTGGGTGGATTAGACTGGAAGCAAAGCAAAGCAAATGTTTGCTTGCATATCCTGCTTTGTGTTTGTGTTCGTATGTGAAATAAGAAATAAAAAATAAAAAATGAAAAATAACATCAAAAATCGAACGAGGATAATGCACAATCTTGAAGTCGTAGTATTTGTCTATTCTAATCTATATCTATGTGTTGCCACGCTTTCCAGTCTGCGGCCGTGGGATGATGTGAAAAATAAGACAGCAGCGATCTCTAATTCAGCTACTTGTGCATTTTTCATGAGCAGCCTTATTCAATATTAGAGACCACTCTTTGAATCCTATTGTGAAACCTTACCAGAAGTGAACCTTAAAAAATGCCTTCCATCCTAAAACATATTAGTGCGATGTTCTAGCTGGGATCGAGAAGCCTGAGTAGTCCACAGTGATGAGGTCCAGGAATATCGAGCCCGTGTTACTGTTGGAAAGACTGTTGTTGATTTGGGAAAACGAGTCTAATTCGCTTTTAACAAATTCCACAAGTGAATTGAATTTGCTGCCCGAAGCCTCGTTGTGGCTCTCGACCTGCTGTAGTAAATGCATTTCCTCGATTGTTTTGAGCCATTCTATGCTCTTTTCCTTATTGTGACTATTGGAATCGTCGCTGGGGCTTTCCGGCTCCTCAGAGCACTTATGGTGGTTCAACACTGTGAGCCACAGATTTGCGATCTGCTCATACGCCATGTTCTTTGTATATTGAAACTCCTTATTCGAGAAGTTCGGGAGCTCATGGATGATCGTGGTGATTGTGTCAAAGATGATACAAGAATTGTGCAAGGACGATTCCATGGGCGGGAGAAGGTCGAGCACAAAGTCGGAAATGCAGTCTAGTAGTTCGGTCAAGTGTGGCTTCACCCGAATGTACGAGTAGTCGCTCTCGGTCTCACACCTATAGGGAAGACTTGCCCTCACAAGACCAGCTTTCTGCTTGATAAGCTCTATGGTGTCGTTGACAGACGGCTTGGGTGCTAGTTTAGATACCGTTTGTACGATTTCTGGATGATGTATCATCACCGTTTGAAGCAAGCTCAGAAGAGACGCGTGATCCAATACCTCGATAAGCCGGGTCACTGGGAGACTCTGCCCGGCGATACTCGGCGTTTTCGTCCTTTTGTGTCGAAAATTCTGCCCGGTT
>JAJLZY010000226.1:0-19547 GCA_030564885.1 Metschnikowia kofuensis (nom. inval.)
AACTTGTTGCACTGGGTGCGCGTCTTGAACCTCTTTGATGACATCTTTGAGAAGCAGATTGCCGCCCACGGCTTGGCGGAGGCCAGTGTGCGGTTGCTGGAGATCCCGGAGGACGACGCGGCGCTCCTTATCGCGTGCTTGAAGTTCACTAAAATGCTCTTGGACCACTGCACAAACCGCAACATCTACCTGAGCCTGGAACGGATCTTTCTGCTCGTGAATGCCCCCGACATCGACGTCAAATTAGCCGCCTTGGACGTCGCCGTGTGTCTTGGCGAGCGCTACTTGTACGGCAGCCAGCACAAGAAGCTCGTGGCGCCCAAGCCGGCGCGGCTCCGCCTCCTTGAAACGGCTAAGCTGTTCCCGCCCCCCGTGCCTGCCAGTTTCCTCCAGTCCCGCCACGACTCGGGCTCCGGCAAGCCGAAAAAGGACCACTACGGCTGGGTCGACACCCTAGACCACAAACAGAAGTACCCGTCGAAATGGAAGGCGCTCCACTTCGAGTACTACCGCCAGAAACCGGCGCTGGAAAAGGACAAGGAGAAGAAACAGAAACACAAGAAAAAACCCGCCCAGCCGCCGGCCCCGGCAGCAGAGGGCTTTGCCGCCTTCTCCCTTTCCGAGGAGCACGTGCGCAAAATGTCGCTCCAGCAAATCTACGATCGTGGTGCCGAGAGCGTCCCTGAAAACACCTGGTTCCTGTTCCTGTTTGCCGCGCTCAATGCCAAGGCATTCAACACAAAGTCGCACGAGGCCATGGACTTGAGGCGCAAGCTCCTTCGCGCCAAGTGCTTGGCCATTGCGTGCGTGGCGTGTTTTTGCAGCCTGGACTTCACGTCGTGCCAGTTGTTTGAGACCGAGCCATACACACTCGGGTTCTTGATGGACTTGGTGTCGCCAGAGAACACCCCGTTCATCACCAGCGAGATCTTCTACACGGCGCTGAAAACCATCCGCGCCATATCCATGAAACGCGTCTGGGGAAGCGAGCTTGTGAGGCACCTCGGCGGCAACGTGAACCACGGCCTTTTGTACGAGGTGCTCCGTCATATAAATAAGCAGGCCCGCGTCAGCAAGCCGTCGGCGTTTGAGGACGGCCACAAAGTGTTCTTGACGATTTTGGGCGACCTCGTCGAGCTGAAGACACTCGCGCCTCGGCTCGTGGCCGGCGGCTTGCTCACGGAGCTAATGGCGTTTTTGGACATCCGGGGCGAGAACCGCTGGGCCGCGTCTGCCGCCGTGCATATCATCACCGTGCTCTTGTCGAGCCTGTCGGAGTTTGTGGCTGATTTCGCCGACAACCACGGGTTTCCGCTCTTGATCGACGCCTTCAACGACGAGGTAGACTTTGCCCTCGAGAACCCGGGCTACGCTGGCGGCGCGCCGAAACAAGTCCCTGTTTACCACACCATCAGCTTGAAGCAGGTCAAGTTCTTACAAAACCTCCTCGACTTTGTTGCCAGCTTGGTGCAGTCGGACGCCGGCGACCGTTTGCGCAACTTGTTCGACTCTCCGCTCCTAGAAGGATTCGCCAAGATCATCACCAATCCAGAGGTGTTTGGCCCTGCGATCATCGCGGCGACTTTGGACGCCGTATCGCAGATCATTCACAATGAGCCCACGGCGTTTTCCATATTGAACGAGGCAGGACTCGTAGCTGCGATTTTGGAGAATTACGGCTCTTTGTTCATGCCCTGGGGAGACGTCCTCTCGCCACTTTTGGAGGTCTTGGGTGCATTCTCGCTCAACAAGGACGGTATGAACAAAATCATCGAGGCGGATGTACTCCATACGTTCTTCCTCTCGTTCTACGACCTCGAGTTGGCCAAAGAATCCGTGAAAGTCGACGTTTGCACAAACATCGGCTGCTCAATGGACGAGTTGGGTAGACACAACCCACCTTTACGGCCAGTGATACTAAAAGAAATCAAGGCACTTGTCACTGATTTTGCTGCGTTTGCTAACGGCGAGCTCAGCTCAATCCAGTTCTACTCTTCAAAACTGGGAAACATGTATACGGATTCATCTGAAACCGTTATCACAAAGGAGGCTGGCCAGGAAGAGATCGAAAGCTGGGAAGGTATGTTTGCATCGAACCTCGTTGATAACGTGTTTGGATTCCTCAATGGTCTCCTACAAGATACAGGCCAGTGGGGCAAAGACGTGATCAAAGAGGTCCCATTTTCCTGCTGGGAGTCTTTCTTCACAATGAGTAACACTCCGTTTGATTTCACTGCATCGAATGGCGTGCTCAACTTGATCGCCGTGCTCAAATATCTAGACGATGAGGAGCGCTCGTACGGCTTCGGTGAGATTCTTAAGTCGCTTTCCAAGCGTTTGAGCTCATCGAGAGTAACTTTATTTCTCCAAAACCGTGGAAGCAGCTCTTACTTTCTCGATCTTGGAGCGCACCCTGAGGAAGCCACGATGTTGCTCAAAGAGCTAAACATTGTGAACAATTTGCTTTTCATTTTGACCGAAATTTACTTGAATCCAAATCTGATCGCTAATGAGTCTTTCCTGGTCTTATTCAATCACCTTCTGGAAGATTTGAAGTTTGTGAACAAGATTGTAACTCTTCTCCAAATTGCTATGATGGAGGAAACAAACATTCGCTCGGCTTTGCCCGATGGGGTCATCGAGAAAACCAGCCCTTCAATATTTTACTCTATGAAGACAACCGCCGTGCGAATTTTTTCCCGCCAGCCACCTGCTGATGATCAAAGCACAGACGAAGCTACGAGTGCCAAATTCAAAAACACTTTGCAGCTCAGGTTTCTAATGGATCAGCTCTTAAACAATGTCTCTGTCGTGTTGTCTTGTATTTCGAGATGCTGCATGCACAGAAGACAAGATCAATTCTCTGACAATCAAAGGAGAACCAGTGTCATTTCCACACGCGAATTAGCTGTGAACTTGAACATTATATTCCTGGACAAACGAGATCTCTCTGAAGCGCGTCATAATGAGTATACCCTTCGTCTTATTCATGTGATCTCGTTCATTAGCTCCTTTAAAGACAGAGGCAAGTCGTCGCATGCTACGTCATTCCTTTTGTTTTTTTACCATACCACAGACCTTGGAAAGAAGATTTTTGATCAAACGGTCTCCGTCTTCAACAGCCTTTGCGGAACGCCCGTTACTGCCTTGAAAGATGCACAGAACCTCAAGTTTATACAAAACACCCCAGCCTCTATTGGGTTTAATTTGTTGAGCCTGTCTCTAGCTTTGATCTCAAAGCTCGTCAGCATAACAAGGGCAGAAAAGTGGGCTACATTCGAGTATTTCTACAACACAAAATATTGTGAAGATGAATCTGACGTGGTGGGAGGCTTAGGTACTGGTTTTGCTATTTTTGCCATGCAGCTCTTGAGCGCCACGATAGGTACAAATTCGAAGTTTTGCAAACTGAATGACTACTCATTGATGCTTCATTTTCCGTTTGAAATTGCAGAACTGCTCGTGCACATTTTGAGAACAGCGTGGTGCATTGATCCTGTCTCTGACTTCTACCCTCTCAACGAAGACTGGATGGCACCGGCTCATTGCGAGGTCAAATGCTTGGAGCAATTACTTGGCATGAGCAGAAGCTTTGTGACCTCGGTGCTTTTGCGTAGAGCATCTATTACAGACTTAGCTCTTATTTCCAAAAGAGCCACAGAGCTGAATATTCCAAATTGGGATACGCATCGGGTAAAACTCGAAAGCTTAGACTTCGATGCATTATTCAAATATGACCCGATTCACAATTGCAACACGAAGATTTATGAGGGCATTAAGCTGCAAGAAGCACATCAGATTTTCTCAGTCGCTCTTTTGCAGCTCACTTCGTTCACCAAGGGACTCACGACCGAAGTTGCCACGGCGTTTGAGATGGATGGAGTTGATTCCCATACTGTGAGCGATGTTTTTGGATGTCTCGAAGAAATTGTTCAAAAGCCGGATGGCATCAATAATGGGCAGGCCACCAATTTGATCTACTTACTCGAAAGACTTATTTGCCATAATGTCTACAATGAACCCCAGCACAAAGCCAATACCTACAAGTACCAGCCCTTTTTCGAAAAGTTTACTGAAAAGTTCATGATCGACGTGGCGAATAAACCAGAGCTTGCGGACACGGAGTATCTTGCAGCGGGACTTTCCTTGTCCATGCCCATTTTGAGCCAGACCTGGCCGAACATTTACGAGGACTTCAATCCACGATTCGCAAATTTGAAAGCACCAACTGCCTTGAAAAATTCCATTGCTGGTGCCATCTTACAATTGGAGCCTGTAAGTAATGTGAAGTCCGCCACGGTGCTAAGCAGGTTCATGTATTTGTTGGCCAAACAAGGCGAGTACAGGCAGATGGTGATTGATTCGGCTTTGTTGTCCAGCCTCATTAAAAACATGAGGCAACTTTTAGCTTCTGCTAATAAATTCGATCATAAAGCGCTTCAGGACAGTTTGATTTTGGCGATAAGAACATGTTTCGAAGATAAAAGCTTCCTTAAAAACGTTTTCACGGCAGAAATCACAAAATGTGTCAAGAAAAGTACGGGAGGAAAACGTGAGCTTTCTCAAGTGACTCGCGATTCACGCTCTTTGGTAGGGAGAGATCCGGAATATTTTCTTGAGGTTGCAGCGGGAATGTTACGTCTCGACAACTATGATGGGAATTCGAGCTCTGGAGAGAAGGTTTATTTATTCAACGATCTAGCTCCAGGCAAAAATCTGACAGATCACAAGGTCTCTGACGTTGAGATGAAAGATCCCGAAGAAGTTCAAAAGCCTATTAATCCTCTGGGACTTGTTTATATGCTCTTGTCGCAGCTCATGAAGGTGGCCAAGGAAGATTGGTCCTCGACGCCAGAGGACAAAAAGAAAGAGGAAGATGTAAAGAAAGCAGAGAAGCGGAAGGACGAGCTGGACTTCGAGTTTCTTATGGAGAACAAGAAGTTTGGCTACATGTGCTTCCTCCTTCAAACTATTTGTGAGTTAGTTGGCTCTTATAATGGAGCCAAATTGGAGTTCATCACGTTTTCCAAGAAAGCCAAAAATGAGGAGATCAATAAGCCTAGATTGACAAGTCTCAATTTTTTCATTCATCAATTGATTCCAAGTCAGCTGCTTGTCTCGCTGAGCGGGCCCGAATTTCATCGTCGCGAGGCCATTTCTTCTCTTGCCAAACTAACTCTTTTGGCGCTCGTGTCTACGACAGTGCAAGCTAATGATGCCGAGCCAGACCCCAGAAAAGAGGATGCGGATATGGCAATCGTGCGAAAGCTTATGGTAGACATCATTTCGAAGATTCTCAAAGAGACCATTTTGGAGGTGACCAACACCACTCGCACATACTCCAAGATTTACGATATCTTTGACTTGTGCTCTTGTTTGCTTTCAACAAAGTTCCGAGAATTATGTTATCCGTTGCTTAGCAAATCCGCCACCAAATTTGACCAATTTTATGTCGCCTCTGCGTTTATTGACTCTAATTTGAGCAATCAAATCACGTCTGTGATGTCCAGTGTCGATCTTAATTTCCCAGATATCAGCAAAGTTCTCAATATTGGGTTGAAGGCGCTCTCAAGTCTCGCCAAAATTAAGTTAGCAAATGTGGACTTGTTTGAAGCCTCATCTTCCGCAGACAAAGAAGAGGAAGAAATTGATGAAGACGAGGACCGAGACGAAACTCCAGATTTATTCCGGAACTCGACATTGGGCATGTACGATCTCGAGCTCGAAAGTGACGAGGAGGATGAGTTTTATCAAGATCAGTCACTTTCGATGTCAGGCTCAGATATCATGGATGAAGATTCCGATGACAGTGACGGCATGAGCTATTCAGACATGGATTCCGGAATCGAAGACGGAGAACTAGTCGATGATGGTGAGGAGGACGACGAAATTGATGCGAGTGACAGCCAAAGGGGTTTCGAGGGGTTTGATAGTGACGAAAATGACAACCAAATTAGATACATTGGCGATCTTGACATCCACTCGACGGCTGGTTCGGACTATGAGGACTCTGACGTTTCTGATTTTGAAGGCTTTGACAGCGACGCTGACCATTCTGATGACAACGAGGAGAATGCTGAAGAAGGAGACGAGGACGACGAAGAGTTTTTCGATGATGACGAAGAAATGGAATATACCGAAGCGGAGCTTGATGGCTGGGAAGAAGCATTTGCTGATTTCCCAGGGCTGGCAGAGACGACTGAACGTACCAGATTTGGTGAGATGAATGGCGATGAAGATGAAGAGGCCACGCGATTTGACTTTGACTCTGAAGGAAACAGCGATTCTGAAGCAGATGAAGAGACAGGTCCGGAAGCTATGCGAAGTCAGGCCAGAACTACTCGTGAGTCAATCACTTCTTTTTTCAACGCACTCCGCCCCATGGGCCTGCCTATTTTGTCCTTAAATCCATCTGGAATTCTTGCGGGAACTATTCAGATCGGCTCAAATCGTACCAATGAAGCCACGTTTCCGCAACTCGACGCTGCATTCCAAGCTCTTCTCAACACAAATCACCTGGGGAATTCAATCGACCACATGCTCATCAGATCCAGTGTTGAAAGATGGGCTGGAGCTTTCAACTTATACTTTGTACAATTTGAAACGAGGTTTCTCGAGAAAACCGTGTCTCAGCTCAAGCAATTGATCGGGCCCGATAGTCTTGAAATCTTCAAGAAAAAGGCTGAAGAGAAAGACAAGTTGCGTAAGAAAAAGCAAGAGCTTCTCGCAAAGAAACGGGAGGATGCAAGAATCAAGCGCGAGACAGAGTTGAGGGAGCGTGAAGCCACCCAAGAATTGGCCGAGACAGCTCCTAGAGAGCCTGTCATGCTCTGGATTGGCGACCGTCAAGTGGACATAAGTGGTACTGACATTGACCCTGAATTCTTCGAGGCTTTGCCTGAGGACATGAGAGAAGAGGTGTTCACTCAGCACATTCGGGAAAGGAGAGCAAACGCTACGACCGCTGGCGATGAGGTCCGTGAAATCGACCCTGACTTTTTGGAAGCCCTTCCGGAGCAAATACGGTCTGAGATTTTACAGCAAGAGAGCATGTCAAGACGTTTCAGCAGTAGTGGCTTTGGACTCTTTCAAGATGACAGCGAGATGGATTCTGAATTAGCGGAGGAGCTCGAGTTGGAGAGGGAGCTCGAAGAAGACCTGGGAGAAGCAAACGAACTAGCCCCTGGGACTGATTCCGTCGAGCCTTCCGAGTCTCAGAAAACGAAAAAGACCTCATTTTCAGTTCCCTTGATAGATCGCGCGGGTGTTGCCACTTTGGTGAAGTTGTTATTTCTTCCCAAGCCTATTAATCAGCGAGAGAATGTTTACCAAGCTCTTGTTCTGATGTGCAACAACAAGCAGACTAGATCAGATGTTGTGAGCATGCTTATCGCTGTTTTGCATGATGGGTTGCTCAGCCAAAAAGCTTTAGAGAAGACGTTTCATCAGATCACTGCTAAATCGAAAAAGAATGAGCAGCAAAGCATCTCGCAAAGCTTTCCTATCGGTTGTCTGCCCATAACAATTGGAGTGCAAATGATAGAGGCTGTCCTTTATCTCCTAGAGAAAATCCCGGCTCTTAGGTTATTTTTGCTCACAGAACATGAAAACTGCTTTCTCACAAAGAAGCACTTGAAGAAGTTTAGACTTAAAAAGACATCTCACGCAGAGGACAGGTATCCGGTCAACTTGCTTTTCAGGATCTTGGAAAACCCTCTCTTGAGTGATGAACATCTTTTCATTGACTTGCTTTCAAACGTGTTGAACTACGCAACGAGGCCATTATTGATGATGCGTGACAAAAAGAAGCCTTTGCCAGCGTCATTCTCTGCCAAGTTCATCCCGGAACGAAACTTGCGCTTGCTCATCAAGATCTTAGCCTCCAATGAATGCGTGAACTCGACTTTCAGAAGCACGATCAGCAGCATGCATCATCTTTCCTTGCTAGAAAATGCTCAAAATGTGTTTTCTGCTGAGCTTTCAGAGAGAGCTAGTGAACTTGGAGATCTGATCATCAAGGACCTCAAAGTATTGACCAGCGAATTGGCAAATACTTCGCACATAGATGCTCATGAGAACAAGATTGTGAGCAAATTTACTGCCTCAAGTTCAGACCAGGCTAAATTGCTCAGAGTTTTAACCGCGTTGGACTATTTGTACGAGAGCCAGAAGAAAGATATTGGATCGGAAAGTCTGAAGAATGATGTTGACTTATTGACCGGCCTCTACAAGCATTTACAGTTGGGAACGTTATGGAAGGCACTTAGTGACTGCTTGAGAATATTAGAGGAGAATCTCGAGCTTTCGCATGTTGCCACCGCTTTGCTCCCTTTGATCGAGGCATTAATGGTTGTGTGCAAACACAGCAAGGTGAAGGAGCTTCCAATAAAAGATGTCATGAAGTACGAAGTGAAAAAGATCGACTTCACTAAAGAGCCAATTGAGAGTTTATTTTTCTCATTCACTGATGAACACAAGAAAATTCTCAACCAAATGGTCAGATCAAATCCTAATCTTATGAGTGGCCCATTCAGCATGCTAGTGAAGAACTCTAGAGTGTTAGAATTTGACAACAAGCGAAACTACTTCAGCAGGCAACTTCACGATGCCAAGGAGGCCAGCCCTAAGATGAGTGTCAGTATTCGCCGTGATCAAGTGTTCCTCGACTCGTATAGAGCGCTTTTTTTCAAATCGGTTAACGACTTCAAGAAAGCACATTTGGAGATCAACTTCAAGGGCGAGGCTGGCATAGACGCTGGCGGAGTCACAAGAGAATGGTATCAAGTGCTATCGCGCCAGATGTTCAATCCAGACTACGCGTTGTTTACAGCGGTCTCCAGTGACGAGAACACGTATCATCCAAACCGTACCTCGTACATCAATCCTGAGCACTTATCGTTCTTTAAGTTCATTGGACGCACTATTGGTAAAGCGATATATGACGGATGCTTCTTAGACTGTCATTTCAGCCGAGCAGTCTACAAAAAGATTCTTGATAGTCCAGTTTCGCTCAAAGATATGGAAAATTTGGACTTGGAGTATTTCAAGTCTTTGATGTGGATGCTCGAAAACGACATCACGGATATCATTACCGAGGATTTTTCTGTCGAAACGGATGACTATGGAGAGCACAAAGTCATTGATCTTGTGCCAAACGGAAGAAACATTCCTGTTGACGAGAGCAACAAAAACGAATACGTTAGGCGTGTGGTGGAGTACAGATTGCAGACCTCAGTTAATGAGCAAATGCAGAACTTCATCACGGGCTTCCACGAGATCATTCCACGAGAGTTGGTGGCGATATTTGACGAGCAAGAGCTTGAGTTGTTGATAAGTGGATTACCGGACATAGACGTGCAGGACTGGCAAAACAACACTAACTACAACAACTACTCTGCTTCTTCCGAACAGATCCAATGGTTCTGGAGGGCGGTGAAGTCGTTCGATAATGAGGAGAGAGCGAAATTGTTGCAATTCTCGACCGGAACATCAAAGGTCCCGTTGAACGGGTTCAAAGATTTACGAGGAGCAAATGGCGTTTGCAAGTTCAGCATACATCGTGACTATGGAGCCAAGGACAGATTGCCATCTTCACACACGTGTTTCAACCAAATCGACTTGCCCGTTTACGAATCATACGAGACCCTTCGAGGCTCGTTGTTGCTTGCTGTCTCAGAGGGCCACGAGGGATTTCAGCTTGCTTAGAGATTACAGTGGTAACCAAAAAAGGTGGAGGCCACATTCGACGGAGTCAGCTCTAAATGCTATGAACGATAGAAGTACCGTGAATGGTAGCAGTGATTTGGATGACTGCAGAAATAGAGGCTCTATTAGGCCATGGAGCCATATTAGATTAGAAAGCCTGCTGGTCCAAGAGACGACAGGATCCAGCACCTAGAGGTCAAAAACGCCGTTACATCAACAGGCTTGTTCTATGACTATCTCGTTTAATGAGGTCTATATGTATATAAGAATCATATCTACATCGTATTGTATAAAGCACGGGCTAAGATTTCATTTTCTCCGCCCACGCCTCTAGCCCCTCGGAAGTCTCGAGCGACGACACCCAGGGGTAATTTTCAGCATTTACCTTTTCAACATCGTCGTTGTAAAGCCCACATTCAGCAATAAAGTCGCGTGGCTTCATTGTGATTCTGCCCTTCTTCTTAAACACGTATTTTGTGATTGCCACGGCACAGAGCTTGCCGTTTTTGAGCTGAAACTTCAGAAGCACATAGAGCCATTTGTGGTCCCATGCAAACACGCTCGAAACCACCAGGTATGGTTGGAAAACCTTGATTTCCTTTTTGAAAGCACACTGGATCGTGCCGACCGGAACATAGGGGCAATTCTGAAGCGACTTGCGGCGGAACTCGCCCGTCTCGTTCTGCCAGTACTTGAGAAAAAGCGTCTGGAACATCAGGCACACGAAGTGGGTCCTGGCAATGTCCAAATCGAGCAAATACGTCGAGTTCAGTTTGTGCAAATACATGTCGATTTCCATGGGCGACGCATATGTATGGTAGGCCACGCCACGGAAGAGATCGAGCTTCGAGTTGCCGTAGCCGTAAGAATTCTTTTTCGTTCTGAGATACTGTCTTTTTTTCAAAATGATGTGCTTGAACACGTAGTAGTAGAAACGGAGGCACCAGGAAAATGGAAGCGACTTATGAGAACTGAGCAAGAATAAAGCAGCTGCGATCTTGAGTATTGAGCGGAGCATTTTGGAGAGGATTTATATTGTTTAGAAATATTGTTTGGAGAAATTGTTTGAAAAAGAATGTATTTCTAGTGAAATTTAGAACTTTTTGTGAAGTTGCTTGAGTTGAAAGCGCAAGAATGTATGGCCAAGGTCAGACCTGAGGTGAAATATGAAGTGGAAAATGGTGAAATCAAACTAGGAATAAAGCGAGATGACTGTCAGAAAGGTGAAAAAATTTGTCCAGTTGCTTCTTTTATTTTTAATTGGTATGCTGAAATTTGCCCATAGAAGGTAGATATTCACTTCCGAGTCAAAAGTTGGGTCAAAGGCCTATTTCCATATCATTTATTTGTCACATCGGCACAGCCGGCCCATGTGCATGCCGAGGATATTCTGCCCTTGGGCAATATGCCCAATCTCCAAATGGACTGTGCCGCGACTTGACTCTGAAGTCAGGACTTGGAAAAACTTCCATTGATACTCGAAAAAGAGCCTTGAGATTGAGCCTCAGAATAGAGTTAGTTTGTGTTTTTGCCTTTGCTTTTTTTTTTATTGAGGCCCAATTTCCCATACTTTTCGACCTCACTTTCTTTTATAGATCTGCCGAGCACCTCGTAGTCATATTTTGCACGTTCAGTTCAAGGCCCAAGGGTGCAGCTTAACTGAAATCTGAGCATAGGGCCGACTGCCGACGCGACCAGACCAAAGGGTGAGAAAAGTGCGGGAACAAAGCAAATCTAGAATAATACAGGGCAAGACCAGCACACTGTTTCAAAGGCAGTATAATCTTTTGAGGTGATTTGGGATTTAAGAAGCGTCCTTCAATGGGATTAAATCGTATTTTTCTCAAAGTTTTCCTAAAATGTGTTTCTTGATTTATGCTTTTGAGCGGAGGTGGCTGTTCGAATTCCTGATCCCGGTCTGCGCAAAAGCTGCCTGGCTCACCGGCATCAAGGTGAAAAAAAAAAAAAAAAAGGTTGCAAGTTCACGAAAGTCTCGTACTTATTAGCACGGCCCCCATTTCTATGGCTGTCCCGGAGTTCCTTGGAAAGTACCGAAGTCTCCTCAAAGAATAACGTTTCGTTTTAATCACGACTTGGAAGAAAGTCCTTTTGCGTGCAATGATTTTTCTTTCAAAAACCCAATCTCTGTCTGCCGGAGATAAACATGGGGAGCCCGGAGATAATTTTTGCCCCACAAAAAAAATTAAATGCACGGAATACTGGGCCGATACGTACGAATGCGCCTTTACTCCTTCTCGCGTGTTGCCCCTTTTGCCTTTCGACATGAATGTGACAATAAAAATATTCGGAGGCAAAACAAAAGTATTAAAACAGCGTAGACTCCTTCAATTGTCAAAATGATCAGACAATGGAGTCAAGTGACTTTTTTTCTTTTAATCTTGGGTGTTCAAGTAGTGAATGAGGGCTCTATTCTCGTCACACTTTTTTGATCTCTAAGGAAATGTTCTGTTCTTTCATGTGTATGTTCTGTGGTCTCATTGATAAGTATATCCTTATGTCTTGATCAGCCTGAAAAGCGTCTCTGCAAAGTATTTCTTTTCATTCTGAACCTCATGGTTCCCGAATGTCCAGAGTCAAGAAGTCCGAATCTCGAGATTTCTCCGATCTATCATTGTCTTTAAGAGAAATTTTCCTCGCCAAAATGGAGACATATATTTGTGATAACAGTCCGTTTCTTTTTAGTTAGCTTGTTAGAAACGTGAAATCGATCGATCAATAAGATTGCGTGTATACTAACTAAAGCTAAACTAATCTGTCCACCAACAATACATGGAACAGTTTTATATATTTAAAAACCTGATACTACTCGTTTAAGAAGAATAGCAGACCAGACCCATTCGAAGGCTAAGCCTTGGAATATTCTTTAATCCATAACAAGGCTGTGTTTCAAGCCCGTGGGACTGACAAGCATAATATTCCATAGTAGATTTTATACCAGTATGAAGTCTTAAACACGGTTAACTTCTGAAAAGGTCCAGGAATGCTTTGCTTCTTTGTCGTCTCGAGTAAATCACACTATAACTTATCCAGATCGAGGAGCCGGGATTCGAACACTTTTATCAGTAGGATGGATTTTATGATAAAAGTAAGACACAGAAGCAGATTTCATTTGTATAAACGTTCACTCAATTTGGTTGCTAGTTCGACCCCGTCGACAAACCGTAGAAAATTTAGACCACAAATTTCATATCTCGCCAGGGTAGTCTACAAACTCGACATTTCTATAGATCTGAGCAAATTGTCAAGATGCACTTCCTATATCATAAGTCATTTCACCGGCCGTAATCCTTTAAATACTAGAAGATGATTTAATTTTTAACACACCAAATCACAGTTTGGGCGGTGTTTTCACAGCCTTGAGATGTCACAATGTTGCCTTAGCCTACCGTAGTGAGAAATGGTGAACCGTGAATGACTATCTCACGCTTCCCAGAACCCAAAATGCTACATTCCTATTCGCCATTGAACTCTTTCGAAGATTCAGGACTTTTTCGCCACACCTGCTCTTAACGCAACGTGTGGTTCTTTCAGCCTCAAACGCATGCTATCATCTTTTGGCTCGAAGCCTTTTTCTCTACTCTTTTTCTCTGTCTCTACTTTCTCTCTCTACTTTCTCTCTCTACATCTTCTCCGTGAAATGCAACCTGTGATTTTTCTATATCGTAAATGTATCTATGCGTCGTTACTCGTGATGTTCTATTTCATGTACTCACACAGATGCGTGTCCACATGAGTCGTAAGCCACTCTTCCACATTCAGAAACTGCTTCTGACACAGTCCACACCGGCCCAGGCTCGTGGCCCGCTCGCTCTTCCGAGTTCCGCCGGGGTAGTCGAAATGGATAGCCTTCAAGTGGTTTTTGTACGTGTCACACCGGGAAAAGATCCCCAGAGAGTGGCTACATTGACTTGAAGCCAGCAGCGTCTTGAAAGGGCACTTGAACTGCCCGTTGTTGGCGCCGGTCTCCTTCCAGTGGCATTTGTGATGGCGGAACAAGTCGTTCGGACGCGCAAAGCCACGGTTGCACACGTCACAGACGTGTGGGCGAGCGGTGGGGTTCAAATGTGTGGATTTGTGAGTGGCCAAGTTGGAGAAGAAAAGGTGGCACTCCGGACACTGGCGCTTCTTGCGGCGCTTGGTTTCTGGAACCAGGGCCGAGTTCTTGCTTGCCTCGGTGGCGACAGCATAGACTGACGGTTCAGAAGGAACCGCAATGCTGCTTTTAGGTGACACGGAAACGTGGTGTAAAGGCGAGTTCGATGACGATCTGCGCGAGGATGATGGAGATGGCTGCTGTAAGAGCATAGCAGGAGCGGGCGACGTGCTGATGTGTTTTCCGGAGATGGCACCAGAGGCAGAATAAGCGGCTAGGCCGTTTCCAAGAGGAAGAGGCGTGTTGTAGCCTGTAGACGACACAGAACTTGGCCTAGAAAGCGTGTATTCCGCAAGGCCACATGAGGATCCCGAGACCGGCGCATGAGCAGTAGCCGGGGCTGGAACTGAGGCTTGTGGCGGCAAATTGAGTGGCATGTTGGGTCCTGAATTGATACCAATATTGTGTCCCGTATTTTGGACAGTGGGAGCCAGAATCGCGCCTTGGCTGGGGTTACCAAACACATTCGGGTATCCATGAGCAGCCATCTGAGGAGACGACAATCCATGAAAGTGCTGAGGCGCTGTGTGTTGATATTGCATAGGCATCAGAAGTGGAAAGTCCAACGCAAGAGTGTTGATGGGGGGAAGCCTGCACTCCAATTTGTTTGACATTTTGGGCTGTATTTTAGATGTCTGTGACTTTGTTTTTGCTTTCTCTGGGCTTTTGGAATTGTCAGAGTAATACTGGGTGTAGCCTTAGGTGAAAGAACTGTTCTATAGATCCAGCTATTTTCCAGTCGAATCGTCGTCGGAGTTCCGGATGTGATTGCCGAGAACAATGGGTTTCTTTTTCGTATGTGGGGGTGCCTATGTGCTTGCAAAGGCGATGGCGGGGGCTTTTGCTTTATGTGCTTTGAGAGAAGAAAGAGCGGACAAAGATGCAGAAATCTTAAGAAGCTTTCACCAGGAGTCGGGCTGCGCCCACAAGCGAAAGCTCGGATATATAGCGACGCTGAGATTTTGCAACGATCCGACGCATCCGCTGCTGCACAGTTGCGAGATCGGGACGGCTGATACTTCGAATCAGGTATAGCCTTGCCGCGCTGTGTGCAGGCGTGGGTGTCAGTCAGACACTCGGCCCGGGGAAAAAAGCCGCATTTGGCACGAGCGCCGAGGCTGACAAAGAAAGCGCCAAAAAGAAGGACGAAAAAAAAAAAGAATTCCTGCCACGCGTCATGATTACTAAACTCACGTCGACGAAAGTGGCGAGCGCTCGTACTGAGTAAAGAAGAAATCTTTTCTACACAAAATACTTTGAGCTTAGCTTCTTGATGAAAAAAAAAAAGTAATTAAGAATGTGATCTGCTCAACAATTCTGCTCCTTCGACTTCGCCCAAATTTATGCGCAGCTTGGCTTTCTTACTTTCTTTTAGTGCTAAGGCGGAGTGCTTGGCAGTGTCTTTCTATTTTTATTCCTTCTGTTTATTTTTTTTTCGTGGTATTTTTTCTGGGGCATTGCCCACCATCCGCTTGCGATATAGGGGCTAGCAAACAGGCACGGGACGAAACTGGGAAAACGAGACGGCAGTCGCCGGATCCAGCGGCCGGATCCGTACATGCGAGGAGCGGCGGTGCTTACGAGCAGCCGGCAGTATGTTGGGTACTGCATATAAGCGGAGTGTTGCCCGTCTCAGACTACGGCCGTGGGCATCGGCCCGGCTATTCCTGGCAAGACCGGCGCGCCGTGAACAGTCAGCCACGGCTCACGGCGGTGCTACGAGCCGAGAATGCTTGTATGCAGTCTACCCCTATTACTCTCATGGGCGCCGGAACTCACAGGCACCGGAACTCGCGGAAGTTGGGCAAGGCTTGACTTCTCAGGGAACGTGATTTCCGGGGTCGAGAAGAAGCGTGATTTTGGCACATCCATCTAAGGTCTAGACGATCGTGGATATCGGGTGTCTGTATTTTTTTTTTTTTTCACACACTCATCTGACCACGTTCACATCGAAGTTTCACAAAATTTGAAAGAAAAAACCTTGATTTGAGTCCAGCCTGCTCATTCCGATTAGAACGTTTTTTGCTTCTTATTTTCTCATTTTTTTGGCCAAGCATAAAAGCCAAGAAGAGTTTATTTTCTGGTGCGAGAAACTTTGAATGGCTCGCTCCCGCGCCATTTCCACGGGACGGCTTTCGTATCGTATTAGCCCAGCCGTGCAAAAGCGAGACTTGGCGTTTCCCGTCATTTGCTGGGCCTTGAAAAGTGGGGCCTTGAATATTGGAGCCTTATAAATTTGACCCTATAAAATTCTCACAAGCTCAAATATTTCGATGCAAACTGATGATGTAAATTTAGAGGACTTACGGCACTAAAACGACCGGGCTTGTCAGCTTGTTACCTGAAAGTCGGCTCGTAAATTGCTGTACTGCTAACTTAACTTTTTTGCTTGATTCTGGATGAACTGCGCTATTTCTGACTGCGGCTTAAATCCGATTGCTCTAGTAGTCGTGCGCCTGGCATAACACCAGAAATCTGATCTGAATCTGTTGGTAGCAACAAGCGACGAGATTCCTGGTTTTCGTTTTAATCTACTATTTAACGATCTAGAATCTCGTCTGATTGTTATTCGGAAGACAAAACTGTGCGAAGGATGCTATGTCTTATTTGCTTCGGCGGCATGTGCATGAGAAATGGTTTTCGCTCAGGTCCTGACTCATAGTCACCCGAACACCTGAGAATTTAGGCACGAGGGAGTAAATTTGACTGAGGGAAATTGAATTTGAGTCTTTCGTGAAAGCCGTGCCGAGATGTACTGGCGTGTCTAAATTGCAGATTCCGTATTGCAGATTCCGTCTAGCGAGATGTGAAGGCCTTTATGGTATTTTTTTTCGGTGGGAACGGCTTTGATTGGCACCTTGATATTTGTGGAGTTTGACGAATCGAGAGACGGTCATATAATTTAAGACCTACTGTTTCAACCTTCTTCATCCACCAAAAATGCGTCGAGATAATCGACCCTGGTAGCTAGAGTAAATTGTGCTTGCCGTAAGTCTTCAAAAGAAGTATGTGGTTTACTTCACTGTGTCAAAAAAAAAAAAAAATGAGGCATTTCCAATGCTGACGTTGTACTGGTATGGTATTTTAATCCAGTTTTGCAGAAGAATTAAAACCTAATATACCTATATTAAGACCTGACTCAATGTTATGTACTTCCAAAAGTTATACCTGACTCCACCATTATTATCTTGATCTTTGCCCCATGACCTGGTCAACTGTTTTTTTTTTTTAGATAAAGCTAGAAAAGTCGACATCAGAAATGGAAACCTGTGGCCACGACTGTAAGCTGTAAACGTGCCTTGTCACATGAGCTTCTAATCCAAAACTTAACACTAGTGTACTCAGCTAGCGCCGGCAAACATTCCATCGCATCCTTTGATACTATACTGGACATACTTAGCTCTCCAAGATTAATTATATTACGTCAGATACATATGACTCTATTTTAGTCAAAGCCGTGGCTCAGACATATTGCACACAAAGACACACACACTTGAAAACCGACACTTTCCCAAGATGCCCAAGCACGAGCACGTGCCTCCAAACAAAGAAAAACCTAGGCTTTTCTAGAACGGGCTTTCTGGGACGCGGAATCCACACCCGATGCTTTTCCAGTGCTGGCTGCGAAGGCATCCTTCTTGGTAGCATCCTTCCTAGCAGCATCCTTCTTGCCCGAGCTTTTGTAAACCTTAATGTAGAAAGAGATAAACAACAACAAGTAGCTGGTCAAGATCAAGTAGCCGTAGAACGCAGCCAACTCGGACCCGTAGCAGTCGCCCACGTGGGGCAAAGACTTGAAGTATCTGTAAGCGTAGTGCGTGTACGTGGCAAAGTACACGAAGCCCAAGTCCAAGACGAACTGGATGATCTGGAACCGCGTGACCCA
This sequence comes from Metschnikowia kofuensis (nom. inval.), assembly GCA_030564885.1. Taxonomy (NCBI): domain Eukaryota; kingdom Fungi; phylum Ascomycota; class Pichiomycetes; order Serinales; family Metschnikowiaceae; genus Metschnikowia; species Metschnikowia kofuensis (nom. inval.). The sequence goes on from JAJLZY010000226.1 coordinate 17,766, forward strand.
CTCCTTCCAACAAACACGAATGCCCCTGGCGCTCAAGAAGTAGTACCAGTACATGACTACATGCACACCCAAGTTCAAAGTGATGGGGACCCACTCGACAGACGTCAGGCCCATCAACTGCGTGTAGCACAACAACGCGGTGGCGCCGTGGTGGTACACATGCAAAAACAACAACTTTTTCTTCTTCAACACCAAGAAAACCGTGTCGATCAACTCCCAGTACTTGGTCAAGTAGTTCAAGTAGTATAACGTGACCAACTTGGGCGCAAACGCGTTGCGGTGGCAGATCGCGTAGAAAAGACCGTGGTGGTACAAGATAGGCACCAACTGCTCGATGGCCAACAACAAAAGCGTCAAAGAAGCCACCGTCAACCCCAAGTTGTGCACCTGGAACAAGAAGTTCAATTTAAGTGCGGGCACACCAAGCTTGTTCGACACAAAACGGCCGCCAAAAATCACAGTGTAGTACACCGCGATGATGGCAAGAGCCTGCCAGCCGTTGGCCAAAAACGTCTTGTTGTAGACGAAATCAAACTCTTCGGCCGGGTACCCGATGATTTTTTCAAAGCCGGCGGAGAAGATCGGCCATAAGTGCAAACCAAAGGGCCGCTCGACCGAGGGGAACCCAAGTTGGAGCACGGGCTCGCGCGAGAACAAGTTCGGAATCTCGGCCATTGTCAAACAGCTTTTGAAGATCGTTTAGCTTGAAGCAAAGAAGAGGAAGGGAGTCTACGAGGGTGTCTCGAATGCGTGGTAGTTTTTGTTGGATGTCGCGCGTGGTGCAGGCTCGCGGTGTAGTTTTCTTTTTCTGTTTTTTTTTTTTTTTTTTTTTTTTTTTTTGGCCTTTGTCGTGCGTTCATGTGCGTTATGTCTTTGATGCATGTGCTCGTGCGTGCGTGAAGGCTTGGGGTGAGCAATACTACTTATCTTGGGGCTTCAAGCTCGTCGGGTATGATGCATCTAAGATGCCATGACGAGCGAAGTGTTCTTTTTCAGGCAGATATGGGTCAGGGTAGGACAAGTGAGGGCTTTGTTAAGTGTCCCCATGACTGGCATTAACGGTTTTCGACGCGTCTGCCATCTGGTGTGTATTTCTTGCGCCAGGATGCTTTCAGATTAAGTCTGATTTAGTTTAGGTTCCACAATCACACGATATATATATATTGAGTGCCAGTTATCAGCTCTGATAACCTTCCTTCTATTTAACAGGCAGTTGAAATATATGTATCCGTGTAGACCAAATGATCTTTGTTTGACGAGCGACTTCTATTCGAGTGGTGGAGTGCGATTTGCAAACAGTCCCGTTGGAAAGTATATTTGACAAGGTGTATCAAAGCTGATAAACGTGCTCACATGCCTTCAAAACAAAACTACCTAGATCTTTCAGCTCAAAGACTGAAAGCAAAAAGTTGAATTAAATTTCCAGAAACCATTTTTCACCGGCTAGATGGGTTTGTAAGGTATAGCCTCCTCGGGTCTGACTCCACTCCCGTGATACCCGAGGTTTTGAAAAGCATTAATCGCTACAGTTCAGTAATTAGGCTCGACGTATAATTAGAACTTCAGACTCTTTACAAAACGCGAAACGCTTACTTCACGTCATTGGCAATTTAGCTTTATAATCTTTCATTTCCACATCATCATTATGCTATTTAACGTCACGAGCATTCCTGGAATCAGGACACAGTGCATGCGGATGCAAACCCACACAATTATACCTGACCAAACCCACATAACTATACCCGAACAAAATCTAGGCAGCCCTTGGTTTCGGCTTCAAGT
>JAJLZY010000227.1:0-19275 GCA_030564885.1 Metschnikowia kofuensis (nom. inval.)
GAAAGTGGCGTGCGGGAATATTGCGAAAGTCCATAGGCCAGACTCCAAGGAAGGAATTGCAAAGGCGATTGCCTCTTCAAAAATGCGCCTCGACTGAGACCGTTGATGTGCTCTAACAATAGTGGTCACCAGGGCTCGCTGTTCAATAGTTTGATGATCTTTATCACAATCCTACTGAGAATGATCTCTCATACTTTCTTACCAATGCGCGGGTCCGAGTTATCTCAAAAAGGTGACTTATCTCCATCGTAGCTGTTTGGTGTAGTCCAATCTTGCAATGTTTTTATTCAATTCAAGCCCCGAGAAGTTGACTGTCATCCTCGCTTTGCAACCCGATTTCATCAGATTTCCTAGTGGTTGTTGATATGGCAGAATTATAGACTTTTTTTTTTAAGGAAGATTCTAGACCTCACCTTTCGAGAAAGAGGCTCCTAAATTCTATTTGCCACCAATTATACCCCACTTCTTTTACCCTGGGCACCTCCTGCGACAGGTGCAAAAGCGCGCGCGGCAAAAGTTGTACGTCACTCAGCTTGTAGCTCGGGCACATGCCATTTGTCGAAAATCGGGATTCTCACAATACAATATTACAAGCTCCTTGAAATGTTTTGATTCAATCCTCAAAAAATTCACACATACACAGTTGCTGGTGAGCCCAAAAAAGCGGTGCTTTTTGAAATCAATCTAGCGACTTTGGAAATGGTCTCTCCGAATAAACGCCCCGCTTTCAATTTCAAGCTCCACTTTTCCGTTCCCGAAAGGCTTAGCTCCGGGCACCTGAGCCCCGAAAATTAGATCCCGGGCAGCTATACTTAGACACGATGTAAATTCGGGGCGTCTCGCTTACATCATGAAAAACTGCGGTGCGGCAGAAACGTGCAGATCCATTCACCCGCGGATGCCTCGCGGACGCCTCGCGGACGCCTCGCGGACGCCTCGCGGACGCCCATTCGATATTACGTACACGGGGAGACGCCTCCCAAAGCCACTACTCGAGACTTTTGCGGCATATGTTACCAAGAAATTTCTTGGAAGCCTCTTCAGAGCCCCTTCCAAGCCCCTTTGAAGCCACTTTGCAGCCCCTTTTGCTACCCCACCCGCCCCAAATGTTTGATGTGTTTGCCTCACTGCTCTTGTGCGAGTGATGCCAAGAATTCTTCGTAGCAATTTTCCGGAACTCTGAAAAGAAAGGTGTCTTGTAGTGCAGGTATTAGAAATGCCGAGCCGTCGGTTAAGTCAAGTATCAAACTCACAGGAAGCAAATAAAAAGAGCCAGGAAACTGGTGGATGCCGAGGAGGAAATGTGATGGCCTGAAGAGATCAAGGCTTTGCTGATGAGACAGATTTCCAGGACCAAAAAGCAGAGTTTGTGTGTGCTTGAACGCCTCATGATTAAAACCGATTCATCGGCTATTGACTAAGGTAAGAAAATGCGGGGTATAATTTTAGGTAGAGGACTGTGAAGCCTTGTTGTCGCCCCCTATCGCCCGATTGGACCTTTTGATAATTGATGTACGCACTTTATGGAGGATACGTGCATTAAATGTCGTTCGTCAACGCCTTCGTTTTTGGGCTCCACGGGAGACTTCTTGGCACTGGGGTCGGATAGCCCCGGTGTGTTGACTCAGTATTTGGGATGTTTATTCTAGACCTGTGATGATTTCTGAAAATGAAATCTTTCGAATCCAGTCTCTTGAACTTGCTTTCAAGAGGGGAAAGTGGTTGATTGCGATGGAGGTGTAATTCAGGATCACACGAGACATCAATAGTCCACGACTTGACAAGTGGTTCAAAAACTTGAATGGCTGGAGCTCACTTGCATATGAGGCGCCAGGTTTAGACTATCAGTCCCACGTAAGATGAGGCAAGAATGTGCGTAGATGCATAACCTCTGAGCGACACCCGTGAGGCATTTGGAATCTTCCAGTTCTTGGCCGCGTGAAATTGCCTCAGCGCAGAAGACTCGTCGCCTCCTTTTCTGACTTTCTGACGGCAACAAGTGGTGCTGAAAAATCTATATAAAGAGAGCAATGGCCCCCCACAGTCGATCTACTTTCTCTATCATCACAACCCAACTGAACCAGAAATCATCATGAAGCTCTCCATTCCAATCGCTCTCGGCCTTGCTGCCTTTGCTGCTGCCTCTCCAACGCCCGCTCTCAACAACGAGATTGCTGACCCAGCAGCTATCAACAAGAGATGTTTCCTCTGGTGGCTCTTCCTCAAGCCAAAGCCTAAGCCACAGCAGCCTAAGCCAAACCCACCTGCTCCAAAGCCAACCACCCCATGTCCTACCACTCCAACTCCAGCACCAACCACCGCTACTCCAACCCCTACTCCAGAACCAACTGGCCCTGAGACCAAGAGAGAGGATACTACTGAGGACAGCGTGGCCCAGCTTTTCGACTTCATCGATGCCGCAAATGAGGACGATGTGCACCAATTCATCCACTTCTACAAGAACGCGGACCAGGGAGCAATTGAGGCCTGGTGGGCCGGAAGACCTGTGGACAGCGAGTTTGCCCCTCTGTACCCAGCGTCCAGAGTCCACGAGATTGCCAACTCCAACGCAAACCCAAGCACCTAGGTTTAAGTTTATATGAAAGCTACTCTGGCTCAAGACTTGCCAAAGACTTGCCAAAGACTTGCCAGGAAGCTTCCATAAAATGTGTTGAAGAGACCGAGAACCTGGTGTTCTCGAGTCTGATATGAGCGTATAGGTATGAAAATTCTTTATACATAAAATAAATAAAAAAAAACTTTTTTTTTCTACAATCCAGTGTTTTCGTAGATCTTAGTAAAAAGAAATCCAGGTGCGACTGGTCGATTCGGACTCAATTATTAATTCAGTGAGTACAGGCACGAGCAAAACAAACGTTCGCGACGTGAAATAAACGATTTTTTTCGTTTATCATTTTTTTAGCATTATGTATTTCTGTTTCCATTTTCACTTACCCTTATCTCCATTCTATACTTTTTCTTTTTCTTTTTCTTTTTCCTGTTATTCGTCTTAAAGAAATGGTGCACTAAAAAGCTTGTCGTGCTTCTTTCCCGTGAAAAGCGGGTCGGGCCCGGGCCGCTTTTATTGCGAGTATTTTATTTGGGTCACGATGATAAAGACCAGATAATAGACAACAATTTTTACGTCGTGTTGGATAAACACTACAGGTTTTTGCAACATAAAGAATAAATTTTGCCAAGACTGTTTTGAAGCTGTTTGAAAATCAGGGTGATTAGTATTCAGTGCTTCAACAAGAAGGCCATACTTCTGTGGCACGCCGTAAATTCATTTAAGTTGCTAATTAATGAGTGTCTAGCAATAATGTTGGAACAATGTCTAAGGGCATACGTATTTGAACTCTTTGTTGAGTTTATTGAGGCATGTGGATAGAACCTGATTGCCAGGCTTTTCCGGTATTCTGACCTGGATACGTCTATCGAACACATTCTAGCTTGACTGATACTATTAATGATATTTTATGGCATCTATTGTATAATGTTATGTTACTTCGGGGAAGTTTCGTACTCGGCTCTAGGCTTACAAACATTGAATGTTTAGAGCAATTTGTAATAGGTTGCTGATCCGGCCCAGGGACTTCAGACGTAACTACTCGGCAAAAATGCTGCACTCTCTCTCTATCTTCAGGTTTCATTCTCCTGCAGAAGTGCTACCTAAGAGTGGGCCTTGCTCACCAGGTAATCGAGACAAAAGAATTTTTTGAAGCTGGCATAGTTTGAGAAAGTATAGATCGAAGGCCGATCGATGATAAATCTTTCGTGCAAAACCATAATAGATAGCAGTAAACCTAAACTAAGTCCAAGTACTCTTCTCAACATTAAAAAAAAAGGCACAAAAAAGAAGCAGGGGCATATAGGCGTCACCTTTCCCAAAAATGCGCAAATATCTGTCCCAGAAACTACAGCGCTCTGAGTAGACTTGCAGACTAAAAACAACCGAATCACTGTGAGTGAAAGAATACAATCTTAAAAACAAGAGTTTTTGTACAAGAACGCAGACCAAGAGGCGATCGAAGCTTGGTGGGCAGGAGAGCCTGTGGCAAGTGAGTTAGCTCCTCTGCACCCCTCTTCTAGGGTTCACGGGATTGCCAACTCAAACTCCAACCCAAGCACTTGATTGTGCGACATTGTGAGTCTTTTCTGTTCCAGGTAATCTCTCGATTCTTTTTATTTTTTCTTTTTCATTTGAACCTCCTTGGGACTGAACAAATATCGGCCTCATACAAGTGTAATGCTTTAGATAGTGATTGCAAAACGAAGTAGACTGAAGGAAAAGAGATCATTTTGAGACTGCTCAGCTTGGGCTCTGTGTAATATAGGTGACCCCATTAGAATTGTGATCTAACTCAAGTCAATAGTCATGCGAACAAACTGTACAAAAATGTAATAAGCCCTCAAGAGTTGAGATGAGATCCCTGATGTGGGATATCTGAACACAAGTTTTTGGAGCTTGGCTTTGTGGCTTCAAATTGCAATCCTCTTTTCTTTCGGTCTTTTGATAAGCTCCGCTTGTCTAACATACCGTTATCACTCTTCTCAGATTAGTTGTAATTTTGTTGATAGCGAGCGTCCGTATATGAGGAGAGTATTTTACAAGGCTTGGACCCTCTCTATATCTTCAAGCATAAGACTTTTAGACATGTTTTGTGGAACTCTTATTTGGAAGCTCCGCCTTCGAATTCGATCTAAGTCTGGTGTTTGCGAATTGACATTCTTGGCACATTTATCCCTGGAGTTTCAGAATCTCCCTCGGGTATATAAATTTTTCATGTGATAAATTCGCTCTTTCGGTAAACTTTGGGCAATCTCCACCCAATAGCGACTTTTTTGGACCTTGCTCAATAAGTTCCGAATAAGTAAGCGGAGCCGCCCAATTTTGGGTGGAGCCGGGCGGGCCGAAAATGCGGCGTTTGTCCGCATGGGGAACAAAAATGGCACGCAAAAAAGTTGCTCATTTGTCCCAGGCCGAGGCCTTAAAGGCCCGTGAGGCGTATACCTACATTTCTAACTTTCAGAAAGGCTACAGAAAAGGAGCTTCAACTGGAATGTGTATGTCAATAAAGTCCGAGACCATAGCAAAGAAGTAAAAATGCGCCATTTCGATATTTGAATTGTGACGGGACAGCTATGAGGTACTCAATTTAACAATATCAACCCTTTTCCTGTTCACGGTAAGAGCTGGACTCGTGTATTCGTTTTCTGATGGCCGAATTTCAGATCAAGATTTCTTATCGCCGGACACCTATCATTCTGTCAATCGACACCCCGCACTTCACCTTCTGCGAGTATACGCCGCCGCGCATTGACGTGTCGAAAAATCGACCAATAGATTTGAGAAATCTGCTTACGCCGAAAAGTAAGTCGTATACGGGCGCAAGGCACAGCTCGGCCAGCAGGATTAGAGAATGTAGGCTCTTGAAAAATGGGTGTCTGCATCATGGCGTGCTTCTATTGGCTCATGTGAGCCGAAAAGGGAATCACAAGCCTCTTTCAAGCCCCTCCCAAGCCCCGCTTGAGCCCTTTGAAGCCCCGCTTGAGCCCTCTGGTGCCCCTTTGAAGCCAGTATGAAGCCGATTGTGTGCTCACACGAGTCATATCTGCCCCAATTCCTAATTCAAGAGTTGACTATATGCATTCCATCTGTCGATGGAGTCTTCACGATGCATGAATAAAATATCGCCAAGTCACATGACGGCAAGCCAGAAGAATGTGAACACCCTGGCTCATGCTCCATTTCAAGAGGTTCTTTCGAAACTTTTCGTGGCCACTTTGCCAAAATCATCGTTGTGTTTGGGACTAAATTCCAGAAGTTCTAGCTTTCTTCATTCCGGCCAAGTTCATTCCGGGCATCTTCCCCTTCTTCAAATGTATCCTCTATTGCCAAGATCGCTCACCAAGGTCTACACAAGAAAGGGGCTTGCAAGGCAAATCTGACAAGCTTAAAAAGCGGGGTAAGTGCCGTCAAATCTGTGAAAAATACATCAAAGACGTCACTGGATGTGTTTTGTTAGTCGAATGTGCAGTCAAAGGAGATGAAATGCGTCGTAAGTTGGCGGACGCCCACGCAAAAGCTTATTAAGTTTGGCATCCAAAATCCAGTCAAACGGTGGACAAGTACGCAAAGTAAAAGCCCGATGTTTTCTGGACTTATAGTGGTTCAGAACTCTTTGAATAATCTGAAAAGGAAGTTTCAATTTGCTTAATGGAGAGATAGGAATTGATATGGAAATTACTTTTATCTATTCTATCTGAATGAATTCTCTTACAAAGAAACTTAGACTTACGTCACTCCAAATTCTCCTCTGGGCTCAAAACGGCCTATTATGTGGCATGTGCATGAGTGGATGTGATACAACATACAGTTTTGGGGAAACAGGTGCAAAATCAAGCCTTAGTTTCAAAAATAGACCAATCCTTGATGATCAGTAGAGAAAATAGGGGAAGCCATCCCGAGGATGGTATCTACTTGGGAGCAAACCACCCAATTCAAAATGCTATATAAAGACCGAAGGGTCTCCCTGGATTCATCTTTTTTTCTTCTTCTCATCATCAGTTGCAAAACACTCAATTCGAATCACCCCTAACTCACAATGAAACTTTCTTTCCCCCTCGCTCTCACCATTGTCACTTTGGTCTCTGCTGTACCAATGCCAGCAGCAGAACCAGAGACAGTGACTGCTGTTATCAAGGATCCTGCTCTCAAGGACAAGAGATGCTGCCTCTGGTGGCTATTCTTCCGCCCTAAGCCAGCTCCAAAGCCAGCTCCAAAGCCAACACCAAAGCCTACAACCTCTTGTACTCCTACAACTACATCGTGTACTCCCACAACTACCCCGTGTACTCCTACAACAACCACTGAGACCACCACTGATACTCCTACCACCAGTACCCCAACAACAACGACTCCAACTCCCGAGCCAACTCCACCAGAGACCAAGAGAGACGACGTCAATGCTTACGACAACTTGTCTCGTCTTTTCAGCTTCATTGACTCTGCAGATGAGGCAGACGTGAACCAATTTATTCATTTTTACAAGAATTCGGACCAAGCAGATGTTGAGGCTTGGTGGAACGGAAAACCGGTCGACAACAAGTTAGTGCCACTGTTCCCCGCCTCCAGAATCCACGAGATCGATGCTAGCGCAGGTCCAAGCACTTGAGCTGGCTGTATAGACGTTTAGAGGTGCAACGTGCTAGTTTGTGCGCTCATGATTATGCCGGAGATCAAGTATACACCCGAGATAAGAGAAGAGTTTGCCTTTAGAGTGAAGAGAGCTTGATCAAATATGATAATAAACGTAAACATATGTCATTGTTTGTTGTGGACACTGTATGCCTCGTGACACGAGGAATAGGAAGTGTAAAATGAGTTCATCACTTTTTAAACTTGCCAGGTTTTTCAAATCGTAAGACGGCTTCGATAATTTCATACCAATTCTGGCCAAACTTCTGGAAAGTGCAAAGCTTAAAGTTATTGTCTTCTCTTCTGAAGTCTCAAGATACCTATACATATTTCCTACATTTCACTTATGTTGAGCAGAAGATGAGTTTGTGGGCCTTTCTAATATTGGAGCTTAAATTATTCAGTTTTTTGAGTATGTGATTTGAAGGAGTGCAAGTGCTGTAAGTGGATCACGAGGGCGAGATAAAAGAGAATGATGGAATTGAATTAATGCATTGACTCACTTCAAGTGAAGAGCTTGTGAATTATCCAGTGAGACAGCACCGGAAATGATGGAAACGTGGAGATTTCCGTATATGACTTAGCTCCAGAATATTCCAAGACTGTTTATATCAGTAGTGTGTGGAAAAAAAGGGTAGAATGAAGTTACTCAGGCTTCCTTCGATATTTGCAACTCTTGGAATCTCTTGAGACCCACAGTTCTGCTGAAAGCGTTTAGGTTCCTGGTCAGTCAACCCAGTCTGCAAAAAGTCTCGTTACATTTAAAGCTGAAGGCTTCACAACAATATCTCACTTTACGTATCACTCATTGAAAATACTAACCATTCAAAGCTTTCAAAAATCATGACTATTTTTCAATTGTTTATTATTTGCAGTTTCGTGTCCAGTATAAGATGTTTTAAATGCCTTTGCCGTTAGCCGATCCCCTGGCTAAATGAAGTAAAATCGTATTTCGGGTACATTCCCAATACACTTGTGATCATGACACTATATAAGTTTCTTTAAGATAAACAAAGTTTTGAGAAGGCCTTTATCATCCTCCACAGCAGACAAATTCACCCTCCCTTAGTAAATAAACTCGTCTTTGTCCAACTTCCGCTGGTAGTTGTACTCCGCCTGGAAGGAGCTGTACATGACATCAGGATGGTTTGTGACATCCGCAGAGTATGCGGCGACGTCCTCTGGAATCAAGATCTTTGCCTTTTTTGCGTGGCCAGCTACCGAGTCGGCCAACAACTGCACCTGGCACGACTTCTCCATGAGCATGAAAAGGTACGCTGCCTCGTCGACAGTTTGGCCCATTGTGAGAAGCCCATGGTTTTGTAAAATCACTGCGCGAGCCCCTCCGGCGGCCTCGGCAATCTCGTGGCCCTCCTCTCCCTCTATGGCCACGCCTCCAAAGTTCTTGTAGACAGCCTGGGTGTTGTGGAAGACGCAGGCATCCTGGTTGATCATTTCTAGAGGCTCGCCAAAAGTGGACCACGCCTTACCGTAAATAGAATGGGCATGACAGGCCGCATTGATATCTGGGCGCGCTTCCTGGAGCGACAGGTGGATGGCGAAACCTGCGGCGTTGATAGGAGCCTGGTTGCCATCTGGCAAGATGTTGCCTGCTCTGTCGACATGGACCATATCACTTGGGGTGATCATGGCAAAGTGCACTCCAAGAGGGTTGATGAAAAACGTGTCTGGGTCCACGGGGTCTCTCAAGGAGATGTGGCCTGCCTCGCCCTCGCTATATCCAAACCGAGCAAAGACCCGGAACGCTGCAGAGACATGCTCAAGTCTCCATTTTCTTTCCTCGTACTTATCTGTGAACTTTGGTGGCAAGTGTGGGTTTTTTCCACCTTTCGACATGTTGTGTGCCCCGGCAGACTCGATGGTGTAGCCTTTGGCTGTAGAAGAAGCGTTTGCAGTAGGAGACATGATGTTTTCTGTATTTAGTTGGGTATCTGTATTGATTTGATATGCTTGGATCCAGAAAGTAAGAACAAAGGCTTGCAAATAGGGACTGGAGAATGATAGCCGTAGATCAATTGTCAGTTGCAGAGCCTCCGTTTTAAGATAAGAAAAATATTCATGTTGGTGGTTTTAGCGGCTTTTTCCGAGTTACCCGATTAGGATACCCGCGTTCGTCCATCGTTCAAAGCACAAATTTCAGCATGCCCGTGGAGATAACACAAGTACGCGCCGCGCGCCCGACAATCTCTAATCAGGCGAGACAATCAAGACGAGCCTGCACCTGGGGCTACAGCCGGTGAGAGTGCAGGAAATCGAAAAAAGAAAAAAACGAAAAGAGATCCATATTGGATATAGTCGAGAAAATTATCGATATTTCAGGGCCTGAACTTCCACCATTCATTAAGTTCCACAAAGACTAAGCTCTCTTCATTTTCGAAGAACCAATTTAATCACGCAATGGAAAAACTCATATTCTTTTAGTATCTCACTCCCTCTCCTCACTTCTCAATCTGCTTATGAGTCCTTAACCTCGTCTCGCGTTTCCGAATTCCGCCTCAGCCTTTTGCTTATCAGTAGCGTGAGGCGGAAATTAGATACGTCGCCTTGCCCGATCCGGCAATGCGAACTCGCCGTTACGATAGATCTTGCATTATATAATGTACACGGCGACCACCGCCTACTTCTTGTTCCCCAAACTATTTCCATTGTATTCCCAGCAGAATCTCACTAGCTGGAATTCTCCCGGGTTTCTGACAACAACTAATTCACCCTTTTTCGTGAACCCCCGCTCGAGCTCGAAACAGCAGTTCTTACCATGACAGAAAAGCCATCTGAGAAGCTGAGTGCAGTCTATGACGTGTCCAGCATACCGTCTATTGCCAAGGAGGGCAAGAAGAAACACGTGGTCGGCCTCGATCTTTTCCAGCATGCCGACGAGATCTCCGCCGAGGAGATGCAGGCCGAGTTGGACAGAATCAGACGCAAGGTCGACTGGCGGATCATGCCGGTGCTCTGTATCACCTATACTCTCCAGTTTCTTGACAAGTTGAGTTTGAACTACGCGTCTGCGTACTCTTTGAAGTCGGACTTGGGTCTCACGGGCCAGCGGTACTCGTGGGTCGCGGCGATCTTCAACATCGGCTACCTCTTCTGGGCCTTCCCCTCAAACTGGATCATCCAAAAAGTGCCAGTTGCCAAGTACACCTCGGGGATGTTGGTGGTGTGGGCGATCATTTTGATTTGCCATATCGGGGCCAAGAACTACGGCGGCATGTTGGCGTTGCGGTTTATTTTGGGGATGTTCGAGGCTGGCATATCGCCTACTTGCATGATGATCTGTGGTATGTTCTACTCAAAAAAAGACCAGCCTTTCCGCATGTGCACCTTTTTGTCTTGTAACGGAATTGCCACAGTTCTTGGCGCACTTCTTGGGTTCGGCCTTGGCCATGCCCACAGCGGCTCGCTCAAGTCGTGGAAGTTGATCTTCTTGACCATCGGGCTCTTGAACTTGGTCTGGGCCGCCGGCTTTTTCCTCTTGACTCCAGACTCGCCTGCCACGGCCAAGTTCCTCACCGAAAGAGAAAGAACGATCCTCATCAAGCACATTTCAGAGAATGACCAGGGTGTGAAAGACGAGAGGTTCCTCTGGCCCCAGGCCTGGGAAGCCTTGAGAGATATCCAGGTTTACATCTTCAGTTTGATCGGCTTGGGCTGTGGTGTGGTCAATGGAGGCACTTCGAATTTCCAGTCGGCGTTGATTGCCGGGTTCGGATTCAGCCCTTTGGCTACTACTGCTTTGCAAATGCCCACGGGAGCAATCGAGTTTGTGGTGGTTTTCACCTGTGGTATCATTGCGTTGAAGGTCCCCAACACGAGATGTATTATTTTCTGTGGTCTCTGTGTCCCCGGTTTGGCAGGCTTGATTGGAATCCACGTGATCCACGACAACAGATGGGCGCTGGTGGGGTGCACGTGGTTGCAGTACATCATCGGAGGCCCCGTGATCTTGAGTTGGATTCTCATCAACGCCAACATTGCAGGAAGCACGAAAAAGACCGTCACGAGTGGTCTCTGGTTCATGTTCTATGCTGCAGGAAACGTCACGGGAGCCAACATCTTCTTTGCCAACGAAAAGCCAAAGTACACCAGTGCCATGATCGGACTCATGACCTCGTATGCCGGCATGATTGCTCTTGGTATCGGGTACTTTTTCCTTTGCAAATGGCGTAATGCGCAAAGAGAGAAGGAGCAGGGTGAGTACACCGAGGAGATCAAGAAACAGGCGATGCTCGATGGGTTTGCTGGATTGACCGATTTCGAGAACAGAGGTTTCCGCTACTCTTTGTAAAGCCTGGGTTGAGAGAGAGATAAGATCAATATTTATTTAGTAACTGAATTTTTGAATTTACAATTTTGAGTTTGATTGAGGTGACGTGGAGAACAGTAGAGAAGAATACAGAGGGGTCCAAAGATTATCCTGAATGCTGAACCACGGCCAACATGCTTGAGAAATTGGTCCAAGGCTGAAGAATGCACATTTTAGGTCAGGTCTTTTGGTGTTTCGCTCTTCGAGACCTTAATTAATGGTCGAGTCAAGAATTGAAGAATTTCCACACTTGAACGTCACTCAACCAGGTGAATGAGCTGAGAGAAATTTGTTTCCAGCTTAGTTTCAGAGATGATATCTCATGTTTGTCTGAGGTTTGATTCGATGGTTTCATTTACTACTGGCTGGGTGCTTAGTATGCGATTTGAAGCTTTGGCTTAGAAGGACAATGGTCCTCGAATGCGGTGACCGCTGGTCTCAACTACCCTGATTATCTTCATTTCAATTCAGACATGAAGATGTTTGATCACCAGGTAGATTTCTCAAAGCAGAATCGGTGAGGAATCTAGTGTCGGCCTCATCAAGGTCTTTGAATTTGAAAAGAGAAAGCAAATCAAGTGGATCATTCATTATGCCTAATAGCCACTAGACATTTGCCATATATTGATCTCGAATTTCGATGAAATGGTCAATACCAAGGTTGACAATTTGAGACGTCACTCCACTAAAAGTAAATGCCAGTCTTTTGGTCCTGGATCGAAGTTCATAAACATAATTCACATTCCGACTTGGGATACAAAAGAAAGCTTTGTTAGTGGCAAAAAGTCTATCTGAAGCTGGCTGCAAACGCTTCTTGATCAAAATAGCTAAACTTTATGTGAATATTAGTCGGTAGGTATGTTGACATGAAAAAACATCGCTTGTGAACAGTTCCTGGCCACCCAATTCTAACATCGAGAAGTGGCCAAAAATTATGCAATTCGTTTAAAACAAGAACCATCTTCCTTTGGATTTGTAAAGTGGGTTCTTTCATGGACTACTTCTTTCCCTTCTCTCTCGGGATTCATCCACATCTTATGAAGAAAGAAGTATGGATCAAAAGTACCCTCAGCAGAGCAACAATCACCCTTTACTTGAGAGGATATTCATAAAGCACAGAAGGAATACTTTAATCGAGCGTTTGCCCAGGTAAGCGACCTACCAGTACACCCTTGAGATTTTTCGTTGCCAACAATTAGCAAACAATTACTGTTGATTGACCTTGAATTCTGAGCCCTTCATATCTGAAGATGTGCTGCACAACCAAGGTCGAGATATGTTCAGAGACTTCCATGGAAATGTGCTTCACGTGAATATCTCCGACATTATAGCTGAATCATTCGAAAGAATTCAACAGCTGGTCTATCGTCTATAATGAAGTTTTCTAAAAATGGAGACATTCCAATTTGTCAAACTCTCGCAGCATTGAGATTCATAATCGTGGACACGCCGTATGCTCAAAGTCAAGCGTAATTCCACATCTCTCAAAGGATTCATAGAGCCGGAGAAAATCGAAAAAGACTCACATGAACTGCACAACTCTTGGCGATTACTGATTGATAATGAACATATGTTTTTGACCATTTAAGGATGGGTTGATTCATATATTCGTATTTTTTATTCTTTTTGTTGTAATATCTAACCTACTCATCGACACCTTAGCTCAACTTCCCATAGATCTCTGAACCGTGCTCATGAGATCGCATAACAAAACATCTATTTATTCTCAGCGCCATAGGCACGCGTGGCGTATTTCCCGTCAATGACAATCAAGTCCTGGGGCCGGTAATCAAACTTCTTGGAAAAGTAGCTCTCCAAAATACTCTTTGTCCCAGCCGCGTACCTGGCCTGGGCGTCGATGGAAGTTCCACTCACATGAGGAGTCATGGCGTTGCCCCCTCCGTTTTTGTTTCGGAAAGTTCTCCATGGATGCTGGTCCGGCGCAGGCTGCGGGTACCATACATCCCCTCCGTAGCCCCGCAACTTGCCCAGACTCACGGCCTCGGCCACATCCTTATCCACACAAATAGCTCCGCGTGCAGTGTTCACCAACCAGGCCCCGTCTTTCATGTGGCTGATGAGCTTTTTATCAAACAAGCCTTTTGTTCCTTCGTGCAAGGGACAATTGATCGTCACCACGTCTGCCTGGGCTAGCATGTCCTCGAGTTTCTCGACCCGCTCCACGATATCGGGCTTGTCGTTGAAGAGTTTCAGGGCTGCATTGAGCTTGTTGACTGCTGGCCCGGGCAAATCCTGGTAGTCAAAGTACAAGAGCTTTTTCGGGTTGAAAGCCACCAATCTCTCCAAGACACGGTACCCTATTCTGCCGGCCCCTACTGTGGCCACCACCTTATCCTCCAAGTCGTAGGTATCCTTGGCAACCGCCGCAATGTCCCAGCCCCCCTTCACGGCCTGTTCGTGAGCAGGCACAAAGTTCCTGACCAAGTCCAAGATCGTCATCACCACGTGTTCGGCCACAGACTGCACATTTGAGCCCGTGACTTCAGCCACAGTGAGCTTGTGCTCGTTGGCAGCGGCCAAGTCGATGTGGTCGGAGCCCACGCCTGCCGTGATGCAAATCTTCAAGTTTGGGGCGTGTTCGATTCTTTCCCTCGTGATGTAGGCGGGGAAAAAAGGAGTGGTGATGACCACCTCGGCGTCTTTAAGGTGCTCATCGACTTCCGAGCTTCCAATTGGGTCTTTGGACGTGGTGCTGATCAATTGGTATCCGTTTGACTCGACAAAGTCACGGATCCCAAGCTCGTTCTCAATACATCCAAGAAGCCTGGGCTCCTGTCTAGCATGGTCGCCTCCTTCGTAGAGGACAAGTAGTACTGTTGGCTTAGGCATTTTTTAGGGTTTCTCAAGGGTTATTCAAGTTTAATTTTTAAAATTTTGTGGGGTTTTAAGGTGTTTCTCGAGGTTCTTCAAGAGTTAATCTCACGGGGTATGGGATTCAAAGCTTTTCGTGAGATCGTAGAGAAACTTGGGAGTTAATTATTGCGGTAGATCAATGGAAAGGAAGTGATTTGAAGCAATCAGCTCCTCTGTAACGTAGCTTTTGAGTGATTCAAAGGCTGGAAAAAAATCAGAAAAAGATCGAGGTCTGGCTCACAATATTTCCGTGTTCAATTGACTTTGATCTTGTTGTGGAGCACTTTGTAATTCTCTAATATACCAAGTAGAACTTAGGAAACAGTTGTATTGACAACGGGTTTTATACACTTACGGATGAAACTCCAGGGATCACGCCTTTCCCGCTGCCTGTGCATGACAAAGCTTATGCGAGGCATTTTCGTGCTGCTTATCCGAAAATTATTATGTGTTCACTAGGTGAGGGAATATTACCCCAGGTTTTCCGAGGCATTTTTAGACCGACCCTGATGTCTTTTTTCTGGCAAAAGGGGCAATTTCGCAGCCCGTTCTCGGCAATTGCTGCTGCAGATCACGCGGGATTCGCCTATATGCCAAACAGTCTACTCCGCTTTTCGGGTGTATGCAGGATTGCGCCTGTGCCCCTCTCCAAACGGGAAAAGAGAAAGCCAGAGGAGACATCGATACCAAGTACCGAGTGTTTCCCAAATTGTTTTAGCGTTTCAGGGATATTTGAAAGAAACTTTGAGGGCAAAAAAACTTATTCAGATTGAGTAAGCAGAACAAGTATTGGTAGTGTCAGTTTTCGTTCGTGACTGGATTAAAGGAGGGCTTTGGATAAGATTCGCTTTTCGAACATTTGAGCTAATACTTTCGTAAAAATTGTATGTGTGGAAAATGAGTAGGCTTCTCTCAAAAGCGAGTAAGTAACACACTAATACCTTAGCAACCAAAAATTCCGGCAGAATAAAAAAATAATCTTCTTCTGGAGAAAACGAAAATTGCATAGAAAAACAATTGTAACTTCAGACGCCTTCCCCAGCATTTCGGTTGTTGCCCCGGACATGTACAAAGCGTAGAGTGAGTGGCATAAAGAGGAAACAAAAGAAGGGCTTAATGGTGTCTTTTTTTTTTGAGCAAATTCATCTGGTCGGATTGTAGCAGTGTCAACGACTAACACTTAGATCAAGGGTCATTGTCTTCAGTTGTATTTAGTTGCACCTCTTTGTATCGAACGTACTCCTCAGGCCCGCTCATCTCAAACCAGTAATCGTTTTTTTTTGTCGGACTAATCATTGATTATCTACATATGAGCTTGTTTTGATTTGAAGATTTTTCGCCAAACCGTACTGTTATAAAATTCAAAAATCTGTTTTAGTTTCCTGAGCAATCTACCGTGGGAGCATCTTACGGGACCATAACCTCCGTTTTTTAATCAAGAAAGAAGATCATGAATTCAAGTAGATCTTTACTGCTCGAGCTCAATCATCCGCAGTCTTCTCAAGTACTGCAATTACACTAATGTGCTCGATCATTCAGAGCCCTGCGCCGTGCTTGCAATAGGACTATGTTACTATGAATATGTGGTCTAGAAGCCAGTACATCGATGGTCAGCCATCAGGGCACAAGGAGCGGTGGCTTGTCCACGTAATACTGACCAAGAGCCGGGGTCTATTTAAATAAGGGTGACTTTTGGCGCACTCAACACCATACATGACAATGAAACAAACAAAAATAGCGCAACTAGTCAAATGCCAATTGCTTCTTGATCTCGGCGATCGCGAGACCCGGGTTCAAACCCTTGGGACACGTCCTCGAGCAGTTCATGATGGTGTGGCATCTGTACAACGACATGGAGTTCTGCAACATCTCTTTTCTGACCTTGGAGGCCTCGTCTCGCGAGTCAATCAACCATCTGTACGCCTGCATCAACACGGCAGGACCCAAGTACTGCTGCTGGTTCCACCAGTAAGAGGGGCAAGACGTTGAGCAGCATGCGCATAAGATACACTCGTAAAGTCCGTCCAACTTAGCACGATCCTCGACACTCTGGAGGTTTTCTCTGCCGTCGGCGGGAGGCGTGTTTCTTTGCAAGTATGGCTGGATCGACTTGTACTGCTTGTAGAAATGCGTCAAGTCAGGCACAAGGTCACGCACAATGTACATGTGTGGCAAGGGGTAGATCTTGGTGTCCTTGGCGGTGTTTGTGTCGATTCTGCACAAGCACGCCAAGGTGTTTGTACCGCCAATGTTCATGGCACACGAGCCACAAATGCCCTCTCTGCACAGTCTTCTGAAAGTCAATGTGGCGTCCTGCTCGTTCTTGATCTTCAACAACGCGTCCAAAACCATGGGTCCACACTGGTTCAAGTCCACGTCGTAGGTCTGCATCTTGGGCTCGACCTCAGGAGTGTCTGGGTTCCAGCGGTAAATCTGGAACTTTTTGATTCTTTGCTCGGCGGTTGTTGCCAAATTTCTACGGAGCAGCGGAACACGTGCCACTGAGCGGAGGGCAGATCTGAACATTTCTAAGGTTTATTAATGGAATGGTAGGAAGGTGGGACAAAGTGTTTTGAAAAATTGGATGGCTGTAAAAATAAAAGACCTTGGTAAGCCAGACGTGATAGGAAAGAAAAGAGGGTAAGGGAATGCGTGAAGCTAAGTGAGGAGGTGACGCTGCAAAAAAAGCAGACCCGGAGTTGTCGTTTACCCGGTGTTTATCTGCAGGACATTACCTGAAAACACGGCATCTGTGCGCACGGTGATTGGCTGACCCCGGAATTTCATGGGCCTCCCTTTGCTGATGGAATTGGTCACGTGACCCGCGCGCACCCGCTAAGGATCCGGACCAAAGGCCGCGAGAGATCAGACTGGTGAGCTGGAAAGCAGAGAGCAATGGGGAAAGAGAGCCAAGAAGAAACGAAGATCAATCGCTTATTTACTTTTCTTATTATTTCTCTTTTCTGATTAAAGTTCTTTTTTGAATAATCTTTGGTTTTTTTTAATAAAGTCGGTTTGAAGCGGGGGAAGCTGATGGGTCATGTATTTGACGAGATGCTCCTATTAAGTGCGCTGCATGCAGTGAAGTAAGCAACAGGCCATGTGGGTCTCGTTTAAAACTGATGTCACTTTCACTATTCCTTAGATATACCATTTCTTTTATAAAATCCAGTATCATGAGATTGTCATTGGTGTGCTCCCGCTATAGCAACGCCTCTGAGTGTCCTGGCGCTCAGTCTGTGGGAATCATAAATGGATAGTCGGTAAGTCACGTGACCGGCGCTTTCCGGGATGCGCCGGGGTGGCAACATCGCGTGAGCTTTATTTCATTGGCTTGGAATGCGTGTCGGTGACTCCTATCATCTTTGCGGCAGTCTATTAAATCTGTCATTTCTTTTTAATTTTATTTTATTTTCCTTTATTTCTTCTTCTTAAGTATTTTATATTGATGCGTTCCCATAAGCGCTTTTGCTTTTGAGTAATAGGGATTCGTTTGGCAGACTCAAGTGGTAGATAACTGATACTTGGGTTCGGAACCTGGGGTAGCTCACGTGACCCACGAGTACACTGATGATAAAGCTGGCGAGAAAAAGGCTTTCACGAATGTTTCTCTTGTTTTTGGAAAGTGCCGGGAAGTCTGGCCAAAAGCTTCATCTATTGTCACGTAAAACTCCATGAAGACAGCTTTATGTGGTATGCTTCGTCTTACGATAACTACACTTGCAATAGCCACCAGTATCACTGCAGGCTGCAAATGGTCGAATTGAATTTAAATGGCTTAAATCTTCACAGAAGGCGCAGTAATACTATTTTGGCTTGCTCGATTATTGCTTTAAGTCTTCTGGGTTTTTGCTTTTTGTATACTGTCAAAGTGCTTTTAGTCCTCTGAATTATTACTTCGAAATGGCTCTAACAGATCATGTTGTTATGTGAGCCAGCCTTCTAAGCGTGAGGTGATGCGAAATCGAAACAAGGTACGTTCTTGAAAGCTGATTAGAGGTTTTTATATGATCACGCTACAGATTTAGTTCTTTAATCAGATGAACCAGACAGAAAAAAAGAGTATGTCGGTTTTTTGAAGGCCCTGGTGTTTTTTTCTCACCTTGATTGTTACATACTGTGATAATCACCACTTCAGCTAGTAGTGGCAAAACGAGATAATTTTGTGGCCAGAAAAGAGCCGAAGAAAGATCTTTGACATTCATAGATTGCTATAGTAAAGCTGTGCCGATTTAAAAAATCATTAAGTAGCAAAATTTTGGGTTTTACTCAGCCCCTCCTTGTAACGTGATTATGCCATATTGATTCGATCATACTCATCAGTTCGATAGCATGAAGGTAAGGGAATAAGAATAATGTATACTTTTGGCACTCCAATTGATATGTACTACAAAGGTTCGATATGACTGCCCAATTTACCCACGACTCTGAAGGTTGACTCATCTACCATCAACAATGGTTTGGAATACAAGCACGTATCTTTCACAATATAGAAACCTTCTTTCATGGATTTCTAAAACGTCTCGTGGGATTTTATCACAGAGTCGAATACAGGAAATTGTCGTATGTTATTCTACCTGAAGTGCCAATCCACATGCGCTTGTTGTTCTTCGGCAAGGTGGATATTGCACGAAAATTAGTGGATCTATTGATGATCGAGGTGCCCGAGCCTCGTCATTTGATGTTGGAATCTTGGAGACAATCGAGGTATATCTTTTTATGAATAATATTATTCTAGTGTTCTTGTGAAATTCCAGCCGGGGTGAGCTATTAAGAAAATCACTGTGAGCCAGAGTTGCAATTGCATCCTTGCTGCAATTCATCAAAAGCGGAAAAACAAAAGCATTTGGAAGTAGATAAAAATCGAGTAAGG
>JAJLZY010000228.1:0-19188 GCA_030564885.1 Metschnikowia kofuensis (nom. inval.)
CATCGGATCAAAAGATTGATATATAAAAAACTTAAATCAGCTCTAAAGAAACGTGCCTAGTGTCGAACTCGTTTGCTATTTCTTCATGATGCATTCTCGGAAGGAATCATCATTTTTTTTTTTTTTAAAGAAACAATATGCATTACAGGAAGCCGTTTTTAGGCGACCCAAAAAACTATATATCTATAGAATAAAAAAACCTGTAATGAATCTGGATAATGTACTGAGTAATGAAGGTCCCCAGCCCTCCCGGGCCCTAAACCTTCCTCCTCACACTAGCCGCTGTGTATGGTAGTGTCAACTGGTCAATGCTTTACTTCGCGCCAACGCTCGTTTTAATTCACAAGCCAGAAGATCTTGGAGGACCACTCCCCTTCATCTGATTAAAGGACTAAAAGTATAACGAAATTATATAAAAAACCTCTAACCAGCTCCCAAGAACGTACCTAGTGTCGGGCCGTCGTTAGAAAGTAGAAATATTTAATCTACTCGCTAGGTGCTTCTAACCCGAGAGCCGCTTCGAACCTCGCAATTAGAGGCGTGCAACTGCGGAATTAGTATTTGCATATATCTCTCAATATTGCATAGCAGAAGAGTTCCAGAAAATTCCGTGATAGTTTAGTGGTTAGAATCCCCGCTTGTCGCGCGGGGGACCAGGGTTCAATTCCCTGTCGCGGAGCTTTTTGCTTCTTACTTTTTTGTATGAAAAAATCTTTACAATTCAATTCCCAACTTAGGAACGAAAGAGAGTTTGCTTCAATTGCCGAAAAGACATGAGTAGAGCAAAATTCTGAGAATCTAACCTGCGAAATGTAAAAACTCCGAAACATCAGTACATCCTTTTACAAAAAGAATGCGCGAAGAGGGACGCCGCATCGTCTGTGCCTCAAGCCATCAAGTCATCTAAGGCTATGAGATATCACTAATAAATGCAGAAAGTCAATCGACGGAAGGAAATCAAAGAAAAAGAAAACTTTCAGCTTAGATTTCAGCTTGCTCTCTCTGCGAGCAACGCAAATGTTCTGAGCTGGCTACCGGCCTCGCGTGAGGTTGAATCCATAAATACTGCGTCCCTGCCAGAGAGCAAGCACCTGTTTCTTGATTTGCCCGTTATATCTAACGGAGCGAGTCTCTCGGAGTTGGATCGAGCGGAGAAAAGCACTCTGCATGTAACTATTGGGTCATTTCTCGGTTCCGAGAACGCCCCGACAAAATCAAGCACCAGTTCGGCCAGAGACATTAGAACAGGCTCGAAAGCGATGTCTGCATTGATGAACAAAATGCGAAACGACAGTCGCAAAAACTTGACGGATAACAAGGTTGGAAAAGAGAAGCGTGATTCTTACTCAAGACTGAGAATAATGGAGGATATGAAGAGGCAGAAGCAGAATCTTACTCAGAATGACCTCACGGTAAAGAACACTGCGGAAGAAAGCGACGAGGAAGAGTCGAAAATGAAGCAGATCAGCAGTAAGGCGAAAGCGATACCTCAATTTGGGAAGAAAGCGAAAGGTAGACCATTCTGAGCCACTATTATGAAAATCCGAATCACGAATCGCAGTTATCTGGTCACAGTGGGAGCATAAGTGTCTGCTTCAAATTTTTGATACGTGCTGCCGAAAAAAATAAATATAAACTGTACTTTGTTAAAAGTCTATATGAGAAGCCGAGCTGGGCCTGACTATATTTCATTGTTTGTGTGAAGTTATGTGCTAGAAGAACTCTACCCTCGGTAATTGTGTTTTAGATCTCTGCTCATCTGGTTTGGTAGCAAGAGAGGAGGTGGGCTGGGGCAAAAAGTATGATTTAGCTTCAGAATGTTCACTCAAGCTCGGAAGTGGGGTACCCCGCATACCCGAAAATGACCCCATCTCAGTATGAGAACCCACCAGGTTTACCGAAGGCACATATCGTGATATGGAACCAAGTGATGTTTGCCTATCGCTGGATGCCGAGGAGATAGATGATTGATTCGAGAAAATAGAAGAGGAATGCGAAGCAACTGACTCCATACTCTTCATAACAGATGTATTATGAGGGGGTCGTTCCAGATGTTGCTCAGCAAGAGAAGGCTTCGTTTGATTTATAGGTGGTCTTACACCAGTGTCTTGTAAAATTGTTTTTTTTCCATCGCCAAACTCGATTCGATCATTAGAGGAGCTTTGATTACTCTCCAAGTTAGAGATTTTGCTATGTCCGGCTGGTTCTGATCGAGTCAAATCGGGCTTGCCACTTGGTGCGAGCGGCTCTGAAATCAATTCAGACGTACTAACGAAGAGGAGTCTGTTTCTTGCGGGCAGATTTCTTGATGGTTTTTCAGTGTTCGGATTGTACACATGAGGTGTATTGTTCGCTTGCTCTTCCAGGGTGAGTGGGTCACAAAGCAAAGAAGGAATACGACCTCGCTGTTCCCCAGGGGCACGGAAGGTCTCTCGGAATTGTAATCCGGTTCCTCTTGCTGTGAAATTTTCCGCATATGGCTGTGACTCAACCGGAACAAATTCCGAAGAGTGATTAATACTTGAGTCTCTTGGCATCTCATCTCCATTTTTACCTGAAGTTTTGGATGAATATGGCCCTTCTTTTCCAAGTGACTGCAGATCACTATAGCCAAAAGAGGTCAGACTAGTTATTTGCAGGGCCGAGGCAATATCTTTGGAATCTCTACCGATTAAATCTTTGAATTCCTTGGAAAACAGACGAAAATCTTTCGTTCGGAGAGGGCCTTGAATATGCTGCTCTGCGAATGAAGCATGGTATGATGCCTGGCTGGGGTTCACGCCCGATGATATCCTGTTGACAACGTTATTGGACAGCGCATATGATGTGGCGTGTTGCTGACCTGAGTATTCCTGTTGCAATGGCTCGCGAGGGGTAGAAGTTTCATTAGATGAACCCTGGGATGGAATGCCAAGATGCGCATGAGCGACGAAAGGGTGGTATAACACAGTTCCACTAGCTTGGGGGACCGGAAAGTACTGTGCTGACCCGTAAGGTGAAAATTGAGACATAGCATGGGAATTGTCTGCGAATGCATAGGGTAGTGGTGGCGGCTGAGATATGTATGTCAGGTCAGGCGGAAGCAGACCTTGAGTATGATGATAATATGAATTGTAGGGATGAATGAAATGACTCGGATCACTTGCTGCTTGAGAGTTCTGATGCGGTGGAAAGGCCTTTGGATATATGTTCGGATTTGAACTCACTGATGCTTGTCGCAGCAAGCTCGACTGCAGCTTACGTTTGATATGGGATAAAGCTGCCTCATTGTCTTGGCGAAAATTTCCGGAAGGATGACGGAATTCCCAGAGCATAGTACCTTGCTCAGGATGTGTCAGCAGCGAGTCGCTTACCTTTTGGAAACCGTACATATGTAGTTGTCTCACAAAACTGGCCACATTGCGGTGTTTGAAATACAAACTCAAGACGTCACAGAATTCCTGAGTTGGGAAGAGGCGAAATGCGCTACCTCTCGGATCGCCAGTCCACCAAATCAAGTGAGCGATAAGTGGGTCATTCAACATTCGGTAAAGCTTGTACACAAACGCATTTTTTTTGATCGAGGGACCCTGAGGTTTGTCATTTTTACGGCCCATTTTGTCTTTAGCTGATGCCACCGATGAAGCAGACACTCAGAGACGCCAAAAGCTGCTTCAGAGTGAGCTTTTTTTGATGACCGGGTAAGCCAAGCCTCTTGTTGACGGTGTGATCTTATTAAATACCACTGTGTTTGTTGCAGGGATTCGAGGGGTTATGGTAGCGTGGGCCGTGAGATCGATTATTGCGCTGAAGAAAGGCCTTTATCGTGAAAGCAGAAAAGAGTAGAGGTGCTAGCTTCTGGGTTGGGTGCGATCAGAAAAAATAATAGCTACATCTAGCCGGTAGATCGCATGTTGAGTGCACTGGAAGTGAAAATCAAGCCCCGGTAGCTGGATTTTTCCTTTCCAACCAAACGTGTTCGTATTAGCCGCCGTGCTGTCACATATGCAAAAAGATTGCCCGCTTCAAATACGCAGGATTAGGTAAATTGCCACGGGAAACGCACAAGCGCAATAACCTGGCAGCCGCAACGTATTACAGGAATAAAAAAGATTGCCCAGTCTTGACTAAAAGGGAATCTTTGGGCTCGCAACTATCTTCACAAATTGAGCGCTGTAGCTCTGACGAAACATCTTGACACAAAGAAAATATCGTCTCATTTCGATTATGACCTGATCTGTATGCACGTGACCATGACAATGATGCTTTTGTTTTTTTCTTCTGTTCACGTTCAGATGCAAGCCCAATCGGCAAGAACAATATGCAATACATGTGTGACATACGAAGTCGTCCGAATTTGAGCCTGATAAACCAAGAGATGATTGAACAACAAGTGCTTGTTCCAAAGCAGAGCTATAAGAGGTTTGCAAAATCAGTAGCTTTTCGAAGAATTTTGAAGATACCATACGCTGCTCTCATCTAGATCTGAGTAATTAGAAAATCTTTCCGCCGAGTCAAGACGCAACTGGGAAGCCGCGGACGTCTGCACACAGGGATCTACTATGTACAAGTCAAATCCCAATATCGCTTTTGTGGAAAGCAGATTCAAGCGCTATGCATATTGCTCGCATATTCCCTCGGAACTGATTTTATTTTCTTGGTGAATTGATGCAGAGTTTTACAAAGAAATGTCAGCTGTAGGCAAACGGCATAGGTTTGTATTCCTTACCGCCGCTTTTAATCGATTCTAATGCTTTGAGTCCACGAAAGACTGATCTAGCCACACATAGTGCGAGGACATACATTTCTTGAGGCGAATTTTGTCTTTCATCATTATCCCCGATAGCGGCCCTCATTCTTGCGCGAATACATGTGATCAAGATCATCACTCAGACGAATGCGGAGCATCACCACCCTGATAACTCAGAATGTGATGCTCGCGCTTCGAGCCGCCTGAACCCCACCGGCTCAAAGAATTTCAAAAGGAGTGGCAACTCTTATGAATGAGTGATAAAAAACTTGCACCATGTGTCATTGTTTGACAAGAGGTTTTTTTGAGCGTGGAGTGGGCAAAAAAAGTCACACGTCAAAACTCCGAGGGTGCCTTTCCTGTCCACAAGCTCGCAGTGGTGTTGATTGGCTGCCGAATTATATGTTTGCGAAAATGCCCATGCCCAGCGCTAAAATTATGTTCTCGCCCAAGTATTGTTGCATTTCATGTGAAAAGAATGTCGCCAGCTCGTGTCTCCACCAAACGGTACGGAACGGGGCGCAGGCTATTTTTGCTTGTTGCTTCAGCAACTATAGACGCTTGCAATATGGGTGCGACGACAGCAATGGTAATGCTCACGCATGCCACTATAATATTGCTGATATGCTTTTATTTTGTGGCAAGCTAGTATATTGAGAGGGCTTTAAGTGGTCCAAACATCTCTTTAATTTTGTTAGTGTATCGTTGGCTTGAGCGCTTATGCTCCATCCCTACTTCTATGCGTCCACATTAATGTGACTTTTTGTACCAGTCATTACACGGCATGCCCGAGAGATCGGAACGCACGAGTGAAGAGCAGATGTATCGCGCGGATTTGCAAAGGTGACTTGCACAGCATGTGATATTCGTTTTTTAGAGAACAAAAGTCGGCTCAAGTCAGTATACATGAATTCTCGTCTTTCAATTCGAAGCATCTAGAAGGACCGACGGTTCATGTACAGAGATTACGATGATTCCGTGTCTTACAGAGAAAACTAATGTGACATTTCTATTGCGGTACGTTCTTTAAATTCACGGTAAAATGTCATATAGATTGAAAGATCGTGCCCGCAAGATTCTTTCCAAACCCAATTTCATTTCTTCCGCGAGAGCAAACAAGAGTTTTGAACCTGCCACTGAAATTGTCTTTACAAGAAATGGAGCCAGAGATGTATGGTTAGCAGCTGTTGCTTTTGTCCTTAGGGCTAGCAAGACTTAATATCTTATGCCGGAAAATCAATAATATTGTTTGTCTTTTCCATCAATAAAACAAGGAGTATCACTGATTATAGAAGGGGTGGGTTGCTAATTATCTATGAAATAAGTCATGCGATGACCACGAAACCCATTGGCTGTGGATCAAGAATTGAAAGCCTTTAGAATCTGCGTCAGATCTCAGCCGCATCAATGACAGCGGCAATAAGCATCACAATACTAGTGTGACTTTAGTTCGACCTAGCAGATCAAGGAAATTGAGCCGATTTACCAGAATGTTGCGCGGGGTTAAACTTGGCGTTAAAGCTCGGCGGTTGCGAGATTCAGAAATGTTGTGGTGAATTTATTCATGCAAGGGTAGCCTTGTTTCCATGAAAGTGTGGCTGCGTTGACGCGCAGAACCGCCCTCTTTTTGCTGCGATGCGCCTGTTGACAGTGCTTCGAGTCATTCGAATGGCTCTCAGCCACCAAGGCAATCGTATCCGGACCTCACAATGAGCCGACAAGCTCCGCAAGTCGAGGTGTGCGAGAATTTTTACATTTTATGTTTGCGGCATGCCATGCAATCTCAACATCTTACGTCATTTTACCGGAGAGCTTCGAGTTGAGGCACCTCGAGAATCCTCGCGTTGTTTGACAAATCGTGATTTCTTATATTATTTATGTAGATGAGGCTTTGGACAATCTAACATTTAAAATATGCCTCACATTAACGTTGACGGCGCTCTCTCAACCCTAATCTTCCGCTCAACATATCTCCCACATCCGCAAGGTCGTTCCAATGTATGGTATGACCTTTTCTCAAAGCGACATCCGTGTCCTCTTCAAAGAGAGTGTTTATATCGGAGAAATTAAGCTGCGCACCTTGAATTCCAATGACAACAGATGATTCCTCCTCCTTTCTCATCAAGTCGATCATTTTGATGTTATTGACACTATGATGCACAGAGTTGTGGTGAACAGACGCAAATACGCGGCGACTCCAGTCTTCGATGTATTTCACAGATTGCACGGCGAAACGCGCCGCGTAAACCCTGTCCATAGAACTTGGAGTAAATCCTTGTTGCACATGGCCTGGAATTGCTGTTCTGGTTTCGAACCGCGAGCCAGCGGCTTCCTTGAATATGTCAGACAACAAATCAGTGCTGTAAACCGGAGAGGCGAACTCATTTCTTATAAGAATTTTTCCGTTGTTATCTTCACCTCGGTCGCCCTCGAAGACGTCAAACAAAAGATCAATGTCTTCACGAATGCTCTTTAGATCGATTTTCTCCTCAGGCCGGTAGACCGCAATGGCACCAGTGACAAGGCCAGCATAGCACGCAACATAGCCACTGTTACCACCTTGCACCTCAACGACAAAGACTCTACGTCTAGTAGCAGAGGCTGATTGCTTGATGGCGTCACAGTAATTCACCAACTGATTCAAGCAGGTATCAGAGCCCAAGGAATACTCTGTTCCAGGAACATTGTTGGACACTGTTGCGGGGATCACAACTTTGGGTATGTTGAAGATTGGATATTTCTTCTTCTGTTCATCCAACTGGTGCAAAGCCGTGAAAGCTTCGAAGCCTCCTACAATCATGAGTCCATTGAATTGATGTCTTTGCATGTAATACGCAACATCGCCAAAGTTCTCGTTTGGCAAGGAACGGTTAGTTCCGATTTCGGACCCACCTTTGTTGTGCCAGCCGTCAACATCGAGCCAAGACAATTCCTTCACCTTTCCGTCATTTATCAAGCCAGAAAACCCATTTTGGATAGCAAAGAGCTTATGCCCTTTGGCTAAACAGTATAAAGCTGCCGCTCTGGTTGCGGCGTTTAAAGCAGACAGCGACGCGCCAACATGAACAATCCCGATGTTCAAGCGCTCGTTCTCTGGCAAGAGCTTTGATTTGTCATCATATAAAGCCGTGTACAAGAAGTTCTCGTAGGCCTCGGCGAATGTCGAGTCGCGCAAACTCATTGCACGGTCGAAATCCTTAGCTTCGATCGAGTCCGCCACCTGCTTGGTGAGACGCACGGAATCGACGAGAGGTTGACGAACAATTTGATTCTCGAGTATTCCGATAACTGGAGACGGAATGTCGGGAGTGCTTTCCAAAACGGCTTTCACGGCCTCAACTCCTTGCAACGTACTCAACATACGGTCGTAGGCCACGGCCGTACCTCCTCTTTGCACGTGACCCAAGGTGGTGATTCTAGTATCAAGGCCCAATTCGACCAAGACATTTTTCACGGTTTCAGAAGAGATTGGGTTCAATTCATCGTCCACAGCACCTTCAGCGACAATGACGGTGGTGTTTCTCTTGCCATAGCCTCTATGGCGCGAGCAAATGGCTTTCAACTCATCCTGCCATTGGCCGTGTTTTGGTGGTCTCTCGGGAATGAAGATGTAGTCCGCGCCGGTCGATAAGCCTGACATCAAACCAAGCCAGCCGCAATGACGGCCCATGACCTCGACAACGAAAGCACGTGAGTGCGATGCTGCAGTCTCGTCGATGTAATCGACCATTTCAGAAATTCTCTCCAAAGATGAGAACGCGCCAATGGTGGCATCTGTTCCTGCCATATCGTTGTCGATGGAGCCCACCAAACCCACAATCGTGAGATGTCTGTAAGGCTCGGCTTGTTCTTTTGTCAACCTTTCGGTCTCTATGAGCTCTTCGATCAAAGAAGGCCACTCAGAGCGGAAGAGGTCGGCACCAGTCAACGATCCGTCACCTCCGCAAACGACTAAGGCGTCAATACCATTGACCACCATATTGTAAGCGCCTTGCAAACGGCCTGCGCGCTCTCTGAACGCAGCGCATCTGGCAGTACCAATGTCAGTACCACCGTGGGAAAGAAGACCTCTAACATCACCCCATTCCATTTTTTTGAGCAAGTCACCACCACGCACTAATCCCTCATAGCCCTCATAAACGGCAAACATGTCACAACCGTAGTAGATACCGGCACGCACCACTGCCCGGACTGCAGGATTCATTCCGGGCGAGTCACCTCCTGACGTCATCACGGCGATTTTCTTCTTCTTTGCCTCAGAGGTGTTTGATTGATCCTGGGACAGCGCCACAGCAGGGGAGTCCTCTTGAAGGGCCTTCATTAGCTCGGAAGACTTCGCCGCAAGATAGTCCTCTGGGGAATTGAATGTGTGACTGCTCAACTCAGATGCCTTGTTGGAGAAATGAAGAGTATTTCCAAGGGGATCGGACACTGTGAGAATGCCGTCCGTGGTGTCTTTGAGTTCGATTTTCTCTTGCTCTAGGATCGACTTGAGGCGCGCAAGGTCAGCAGAGAAGAACTGGATATTTTGCTTGAAATCCACACAGTGCACAGATCCAGATAAACGAAGTTTGACCAATGTACTTGAGCTCAAGGTCTTAGTCGAGTCACCATTGTAGAATTGCAAATCCTGCCAAGGCACAACGTTGCCTGCATTGTCACGGGTCTGCAAAGGGAATGCTTCCAACCAGTGCTCTTTGATCGAGTCTGACGCAAACCCTTGCAAGTAGCTATCGGGGCCGGAAGAAGCCATTGCCGAATAGCTCTTCATCAACCTAAACCCCAACGCCTGATAAAACTTGCTGGTGCTCTTGAAGGCGGTCTCATCGGTGGTGGAAAGTGAGATTGCACTCACGCCTTTTACGGTCATTTCTTTTTGGATATGTTGGTATATTCCAGGATTTCTGTCTCGTACGTCTGGATAGATATACGAATCCGCGTGTTCAAGCAGCGATCGGTGGGCCCTCTCAAAGTTTTATATCTAGCTCACCCGCGGCTGCAGGAGCAAGCTCGCTCGGCAGCGCCAAGTCCGAGCACACAGGCGGACGTCTAAGAGCATAGACGTGAGGGTCTTACAATACGCATAAAGGACGGTTGCATTATTTTGGGTAGATCGACAGGAATTCTCCCCAAAAAAAGTCACATTTGCTATTTTCGATAATTTTCTGTGAATTCTTGAACATAGAGAACTCATCGCCTGAAGTGAACATAAAAGCACTGCTACAGAAATGTCACTGGTGAGAATATCCAGTCTTTTGAAGAACAAATCGACCTCGACGTCATAATGCGCGCCAAGGGACCATTCTATGCAAACCAATGATGTATTACAATTTTCAATTCTCACTTCAACATTTGGTTTTCCCTCCCCGAATCTCTTATGGGCCATCACCTTTCGTCAATTACTTTATAAATTGATATTTAGCATGGAAGAAAATTATAAATTTGCGGAAATAACCCACGAGCTTTGATGTATCTCAGTTAATTGCAATGTCAATCAGTCCCTTGCAAGGCGTCTTTTTAATGGCTTGAATAGTGAGCATCTAGTGCAGCGACCGATTGATCCCCAATTTTCCCAAGAAGGAGTTTGCTCGAGGAACCTCCTCGATAGTCACAGCCAGGTTATTTTCATAGACGTAGAAATCGCCTTTGGAGTAGTTTTCCACAAACACGTTCTTGGCATACATGCTAAAAGGAAGCTTCGAGAAGTCTGTGAGCCCTCCAGCCCACTGGACAGTACCAGGATCATTCGTCTCGTCACCCCCGACCCAAAGACTAAGGATGACCCTCATGGGCGAGCTCGGAAGGAGGCCCCCAGCTTTATGGCGCACCACTTTGCCGTCAATTGTCCATTCGATCTCCAGCTGAGTCCACTTCACGCCATATCTGTGAAAATTCT
This sequence comes from Metschnikowia kofuensis (nom. inval.), assembly GCA_030564885.1. Classification (NCBI taxonomy): domain Eukaryota; kingdom Fungi; phylum Ascomycota; class Pichiomycetes; order Serinales; family Metschnikowiaceae; genus Metschnikowia; species Metschnikowia kofuensis (nom. inval.). The sequence goes on from JAJLZY010000228.1 coordinate 10,626, forward strand.
GAGTGGTGGAGTTGGAAACAGCGTGATAATTTCCTTCTCCGTAGCTCGCAACGTCTCCCTTGACAAAAAAGTTTGTCTGGTATACTACTTCGTTGTCACCGAAAACTTCGGCGATATCAATCTCGTCCAAATCATCGCTCTGCAAATAAAACGACGAGATTATTCCTCTGCCAGGTGCCCCCATAATGTCTGCCTCAACCTTCCCGTAAAGAAGGTACTCAGAGCTAGCTAATCGAGGGTTGTCGTAACGCTCTATAATCCCGAACTTGGTCCCATTTTCTTCGAAGCAAATGAGAGGACAGCTATTCGAAGACTCGAGTGATCCACTAGAGACTGTCAAAGAATCAGTCACCTGCCCATGTAGGGCTCGATTTCTTGCAACGCATCCTTCATCTTTCTTTGGGTTGCACGGTTCGTTGTGACCAAGTCCAGGCAACGCAAGGAGAAGTAGGCAGAAAACAGATTCTATCACTAAAAACATGCCTACTGATTTCACCGAGAGCGATCACTATTGGTTTTTATCTAGTCCGAAATATGTCTCAATATTATGCTCATGCTCCTTTTGCACCCACTATTTCATAGGGCAGAAACAACGCTGTGCGCCGCGCAGGCCCGCCCTATCTGAGCATCATCAATATCACGTGTTGTTTCCATTTTCTGACGTATATAATTGATTCAAAAACTGTGTCATGAAAATTTGTTGAGGAATGAAAGCTTCGCCCGCAAAGAGGGCTCCATGAATACCAAGAGGAAAAGAGAAAAATGTCTCAATATTGGTTTATGTATACATAAAATACTGAATTTGATACTAAAATGAAGGCTTGGCATCGAAGAGTTAGCAAACCTGGAAAACTATCATAATTAATATCTTTGGATCGATCACCAGAAGCAATCTTTCAGTTAGTTAGAGCTCATTCATCTGGATTTGTTGCATAAAATTGTAAAGACACATCGTCTGGACATGCTTCGAAGATCCTGAAATGTTTGTTTGCACTGTCCCTAACCGTGTCCTTCACATAATACAGGCATAGTTAAATCGCGGTTTCGGAAGCTTCCTTTGACTGTTCATCATCGAACAATTGCCGTATTACCAGTATGACCAGTATGTCCGCGGAGTATTCTGAGGCTCACAGAGTATTCCTCACGTACATAAGAGCGGTCAAGCAGATAAGTGCAGATGATCTCTTGGGAAAGTTTGTCATGCTCGCAGAGCATTTTGAAATTGACGTGCCCAAGCCAATGGAGGCGATGCGGGATTTCATAGCACAGATAAATGTGCAAATCGCCCGTGCTTATTTCAAGATTGCCTCTATCCGTGATCAAGAGTCAGACGTGCAACTATATGTTTTCATCAACACCAAGTCTGACGAGGTCATCCAAGCGTGCACTTCCTACACTGCGCCTGAGCTCGACACCATCAAAAAGATCATTGACTTGATTATTCAGTCACTGGATTATGCATTCGCCCTTCCGCATGGAAACGCAAGACAACAGGTGGCTACACTGCTCAAGCAAAAGGCTGGAGAGCTGGATCTGTTCATCCGCCGGCTTGTAGACGACGGATGGATCAACCTCACAGACCAGCGCCGGCTTGTGCTTTCGAGCGCGAGCCTCGCAGAGCTTTCAACATACTTACAAGATCGTTTTGGTATATTCTCGACAGCAGACACGCTGGGCGACATATTGCAATGCACTGTTTGTAGTGGCATTGTTACTCTCGGCAAGAAATGCCACAATGTTGAATGCCCAACCGCATTTCATTTGAAGTGCTACAGTGTTTTTTCTCGAGACAATCAGGTCTGTCCCAACCAGATGTGCAGCGAGCCATTGGCTGGTGTCATCGATGTTGGCACGAGCTTAACACGTACAGACGGCTCCTAGTCAAAGCTGTCGAGGTATTCTGCCTCGACCTCGTCCACCAAGTCCCAGAGCCATTCCTCAACAACACACTCTTCATACCTTTTACTAAGAGGCTGTGCGCCTTCGGGTATATCGTGCTTGAAGCTGGGCCCACCATTGATCTTCACAATCCCATCCAGGAACACAGACATCATTGGGTAATACCCCAAAGAGCCATCGTCAGTGTTTCTGTAGGATGAATTTTGTTGTTGCTTGGTGTTTGAATCAGTACCTGCAGTTTCATCCAGGATATTCAAGGGAAGAAAAGAGAAAAGATCGCTGAACATCTCGCCCACATGCTGACCATTTTTGAAAACCACCATTCGAGATCCTGGAATTGTGGGTACAGTGGGCTGAGCGCTCAATTTGTTTTCAAGGACTGCAGTTTCGCCAAAGACAGTCACGGGGTTAAGCAAGTGATCCATCTGCTTTGTGCGGGTGTACTCAAACTGCTCAAAGAAAAGCCCATTTTTATACTTTATAGCAATCTGATCACGAAGAACGTTATCGAACAGATTGAAGCTCTTCTCTTCTGCCTCTGCGTTCTTGGCAGCCTTCCCAATTATTTTCGATTTAGGAAACATCTCCCTGAATCGTGTAGCGAACTCAGAATTGGCCTCTTTTTGTGTTGAGAGCAGCGGGAGCTCAAGCAAAATCCCAATGGTATCTCCTGAGCAAAAACCTTCAGACATAAACTTCTGGGGGCGACTCAATGTAATTTTTTGACCGTTCAAATCTCGAAGGCCATATCCATACCCGTCGAACCCTACCGGGGCATCTAGAGCCAGCTCTTTTCTCCCGATGCCCACACGGACGTGCGCCTTGTCGTCTGAGTTATTGGAATTCACAATGTCAAATTCAAAGTAGTACTTTCCCTCTCTCATCGGAACGTTGCATCTAGCAGAAAGCCATCCATTCTGCGTGGTAATGGAAGTCATGTCTTGAGACAATCCAACACCCTGGCTTTTATCGAAATAGCTTGCTCGCACATTGAAAGGAGGTAGTTCAGTAGTCAGGTATTGACTCGCTTTCAATACTCGATTCGGCTTGCAAATTCTGTATTTATATCCTCTTCTATTCAAGGGTAGGTCATCATACTGAAAAAATGTTTCACCTTTCACATTATGCTGGCTTGTGACCACTGGCTCTGTAATAATAGAGTCAAAGGTGAACACAGTGGGCTTTAGTCTCGAGTGGACGTTTAAATTTTTGTTCAGTACTTTTGCTGCTTGCTCGTCTGATTGTTCAAGCTCAGACAGTGTCACCTTAGGCTCAGCTGGCTGAGAGTGCTCTCGCTCTGAATCTTGATCTGGCGATATCTTATCATTGGCCTCTAGATTCAGCACGCTGCTTCCGATTTCGTTTGCTATTATTTGTGATTGAGAACCGGACAACGAAGTGTCCAGGCTTGGGGACGAAGTTGACGACATAAAGTAATGTGTTTACTTTCGTTTCTCTTGAATGAGAATCAATAGATACGCGCACCATCTCAAAAGCCGCCGGCTGAGGAAATACCGTTCAGCGGTTGCGAGCGTTTAGTTTATTAAACAAACTTTGATAAAGAATAATTCTAACAACATTTACGAAAGTTACCTAAAACTGCTTTTTCTCGATGGTCTCATAGTTGACCTACTTTGTTTTTGTTTTTACTTCCTTTATGTATTTCTTCTCGGTTTCTGAAAATCTGCTAATTTTCTAAATGAATTGGCGTTTGTTCTCTTTTAGCGTGAAAATATCGTGACCGGCCTATGACTTTTTGAGTCCAATTTTCTGTAGAAATGACTTTTTCTTCTTCTTTTTGACATCTTTGTCATCCGAAACTCCCTGAATAGAACTGCCAGCAGAATTTCTTGAGAGCGACTTCTTGAGTTTTTTGTCGTTAATCATTCTTTCGTTCTTCTTTTCTTCTTCCTCGTCATACGATATAAGACTCTTCACTTTGTAGGCTCTACTGGCGGTGCCGCTCGAGTTGCTTTTCCAGAGCACGCCCTGGCGACCTTGCGCCATGCTGATGTATGCCTGGTGCACTTTGTTACTAGCGAGATGTGGTGGCGGCTTATCGCCCTTGATCTGTTCAAGGTACAATTTCAGTGCCTTGAGTGACTTCTCCGATATCTGCAGAATCATAGACGCAAAAGTGTCTGGCAATAGTGGTTTTTGGCTCAGAGACGTTTGCAGCAGTCTCGATAAGCTAGCGGAATCGGAGTCTTCAGCATTTCGTGCATCGCCGCAGAATGACTCAATTGAATTGTCGGAGCAATATGAATTCTGACGATGAGCTATGTGGGGGGTGTCGAGAATGCTCTTCAGGGAGGTGGTGCCGTCAGTGAATGTGACGCTAGGAAGTACTTTGGGTGCTAATTTTCTGTGAAACATCGTGGCATTACCTGCCAAAATCACTGGCACTGTTGAATACCGGATCAAGTATGAAGATAGCTTGATCAAATACAGTTCAGCCTCAACTTCCTGAGGCTTACCCATCGCTGAAGCCGACGTGCTGATTGAGGAGCGCGGTGTTATGCCCATATTTGTACCTTTGCTCATTCTTCGGGGATATTTGAAATTAAGACTTGTAGATTTGTTGCCGATGACAATAAGCGTGGGTTGGTACTGCTTGAAAAGATGCGTCATCATGAATTTGGTTCCTGTTTGCACCTTCTTCGACGGTGTCATGCTAATTGTCTTTGGGTCTGGATACGGCACATCCATGACCAATTCTACTGTGATTTTGAGACGGATATCCACCGCTCGCAAGTTTTCGAGAATGTAACCTAAAATGTCCTCGCATTTCTGTTGGATTTTGTTCTCGATGCAATCACTCTTCTTTGTTACACTCTTCGCTTCCAGCTGAAAGAACTTCAAGGGAATCAAAGCAGCAACAACCAAGTGGTCCCCATGTTGAAGAAACCCAGGTTTATCCCTAAACAGTTCATCTGTGAGAAGGAGCCAGTCTATGGTATTCCATGTGTGCTTTCTTCCAGAGATGACAGTGAGAATTGTTCGGGGAAACATCTCGTCGCGATCAAAGTGCTCATGCTTGACGGTGAGTGAAACACTTTTGTAATTGTTTTCGTTCAGTGAAGGATACAATACTTGCTTTCCTCTCAAGGTTGACGATGTGCTTGGCCCCGAGGCCGAGGACCTGCGCTGAGTGGTGTAGGATGGTCCCAACAAATCAAATCTGAATTCCTTCAAATCAGTGACGTTTGGTTTCGAAAACTGTGGGTCAAGTGCCATGAGCTCTTCATCCGTCATGCCCGCGTACAGTTTGCGGCGCCCACTCAGCATATTAATCTGTGAAGGAAGCTCGTCGTCAGATTCAGCAGCACCGTCATCAACGGCAGAGTCTTCGAGGCTTTGGACTATCTTAACAAGTTCCAGCTTCGGCACGAAATCCGGCGGATGGTTCACCAAGTCATTTAGTTCATTGTTGAAGATCGCATTCGTTTGATTTGCGTGCGCAACGTTCAGCCTGAGCTGATCTTGGGAAAGTTTATTCTTCAAGATCAGTCTGGAAGGCGGCTCCGGCAACTTAATTCTCTTACGACTGGAAGACGTCGCGGGTGATGAAAGTGAGTAGTTGCTCAATAATTTAGACAACTCTGGGTCGTTTGACTTTGTGAAACTGGATTTGGGCGCAAAAGAGTATGTATGGAGTTTTGTTACGTCCGGCGGACCGTCAGCGTCTAGATCATCAGGACGAAGGTTGTTGAAAGATACTCGCCGAGAATACGGTAGCTGTGGAGAGACTGGGGTGACAGTAGCCATACCCACCTTCTTGACTTTGCTTGATTTATTCTTTTGCAATGGAAAATGACAATTGACGCTCTATGACTCCTAACTTCAATGACAATTATGTGAGTGTTTGTAATCGAAGACGCTGGCTGTAATTTGTGAGAAAATGGGGTTTCGGAGAGCCTACCGGATTGCTGGGGTAGATAAAATGTACGGGGAGATTAAGAGGCACAGCCGCGATGAAATCACTCACGTAGAGGGCAAACGTTTAGAATCGTTCTAGGTTGGGATAAAACAGATCAAATTGTCCCAGATAACGATGGGATAGACCAGATAGCAATGTGATCGGCTCGTGAATTTCTTGGCAAAAGCATGCCGTCATTGCGATAATAAATAGGATGTTCTGGGCATTCTGCATAATGCTTGCCCCACGAGGAAATAGCACCGACCGGGACTGGGCATAAAAAAAAGATAATTGCCACAGGCGCAGCCCCGCCGCACCATCAGGTGAGCGCGTGAAAACGCAAAAGTGGGGCCGTTAAATACAGTTCTGAGTCGCGGCTGGCTTCTGAGATCACGCAATGTCGCTCCTACCAAGCACGGGCAAATGTCCAACCTCGGTCCATCTCATCAAGGACAGGGGGGGATTCTTAGAACTTGAAATGCGTACTAAGAATTCATGAAATCTGCGGGTTCTCCTGTGAAGGCAAATTACATTTGTAGGCTGCAATGAAGGCAATTGTAAGTGCTTATGACTCGTATAAAATAGGATGCCGTGGCTAAGCTATGGCTAAGGTGTGAGGCTTCTAAGTAAGTACTGGCTCATTTGATCTGAACTTTGAAAGTCGCACCTTTAGGATCAATATTTTCTGAAAACGCAATCTCTTCGATGCCAAACCCGGCAGTGATTTGAGATCTTCGAGAAAAAAATATAGAGTTTGATTAGACTTCTGACTCAAACTCCAATAGCTGTGACGATTTTTTTGTGAGCCAACCATATGAGCCACATCCAACAAATAAACGAGCCATGCATCTTTGCCCTCATGAAATTCAGCCGCATGTGCCTTTCGTAAATTGAGGTAGCAAGCTCAACGCGAACGACGGTTCCAATACCTGGCATTTCAATACCTGGTATTTGATGCCACGTCTTGAGCTATGGTCGTCGAAGACCGCCACGATTCAAATGTTCTCGAGAGTTCCATAATTCAGCAAGAACAGCGAAACTTTGAAATTATAAAAGTTTTTGAATACTTTTCGAGAGATTGGACCAACATAGTTCGGAAGAAAGACAGACACCTTGTCTAGCTGCCGCCTGTTTTGTTAGAGACAGTATCTGTCTATTCAGGAACTTCTGTTCAGGAAAACAACGCGACTCGCATTGTGCCGGGCTCTTTCAATGTTGCTACAAGCGATAGTGGTGCAGGAACTCAGTGCTGACTCTCTCGTACACGGCTACAGGCTGGAATTTCACATCGAGCAATGAGGGCGTCTGCTTGCTTAACTTTTTTTTTTTTTTGCTGAGCTTATTCCATCCAGTTTTTGAACACAAGTAAAGTGTTGACAGAATCTCAAGTCTTGTCCGAGGTGATTTTTAAAAACTGTTAATCGATCAAACGTTCTTTGTTCAAACATTCTTGCAAGAAAATGACTGCAGACTGGCATGCCCCAATTCCAATTGATGACTTTGTTGCATTGAACACCAAACAGGTAGATGCAACGGTGCCCGAGTCATGCCCCGGCCCTGAGAAATTAGGTCAAGGACTAGAAGTCGCTTGTGGACCCATCCTTAGACTTTGCGGAACCTTAGAACATGGTGCAGACTCATACAGAGCCTCAGTGTTGCTAGTAACGCAAGGCGGACAACCGCGTATCACTTACCAAATTGGACCCTCATCTCCAAACGCCTCAACCCAAGAGACAAGTAAAGGCGAATTCCCTGCCACGCTTTTCCATGAGGTGGAAAATGGGCTTCAGTTCTGGAGATTCAGCGTAAATTTGGATTTGGCAGCGCATGAACAAAGAGTACGCTACTCGGTGAATGGATCTTTCAACGAGGCACACCAGTTCTTTATCCCTGCAAGCCACGAGTCGATGAATGTGATGTCGTTCTCGTGCAATGGATTTTCTTTGGCAACTGACACCTCTTCATTCAAGCTGTCTCTTTGGCTCGATGTTTTGCGGAAGCATGCCACCACCCAGCACTATCATGTCATGCTCGGAGGAGGAGATCAAATCTATAATGACTCCATAAAAATGCATTGCAAGACATTAGAGCCGTGGCTTAAGTTGCACACAGCTCACCTGAAAAGAGACGTGAAGGCCACTCCAGAGATGATCAAGGATTTCGAAAATTTTTATTTGAAATCCTACCTCGAATGGTTCGGGAAAGGCTACTGGAGGGGCAAAGCGGGTGCAACATTACAAACCATGTTTCCCTTGGCCATGGCTCAGATCCCAAGTGTCAATATCTATGATGACCACGATATCATTGATGGATTTGGCTCTTACAAAGATAGGACCATGGCGCTGGAGGTATTCTCTTCGATAGGTAATATTGCATACAAGTATTACATGCTTTTCCAGCATCACATGTCCACTGATGACCCAGAGCATCTCGAAGACCCTTCATGGATTCTTTCTAAACAGAAAGGTATGTTTATCAAGCAGAAGAGTCATTCTAGCTTCATGCGTTTAGGGCGCGAAGTCTCTTTGTTGGGAATCGATTGCCGTACTGAGCGGCGGCTCACTGAGATCGTTTCTCAAAGCACATACAATCTCATATTTCAGCGTGTTCAGTCCGAAATAGAACGAAGCCCCGAGACAAAACATTTGTTGGTGATGTTAGGCGTTCCGATATTGTATCCTAGACTCGTCTGGCTTGAGAAAATACTAACATCACGCTTGTTGAAGCCTATTAGGGGATTGGCGA